>OY751322.1:20972134-20999634 GCA_963564615.1 Rhorus exstirpatorius | reverse complement strand
GAGCAGCTCCGAAGTATAAAAGATCGTTTTTTCGTGGCTCAACTGCTCAAAGACTCGTGGTTACTCGTCATTCGTTCATCATGAAGTTCGTTATTCTGCTCTCGGTGGTGAGTCAATCGTAGGACCAGGGTGTCTGCGCGCTCCTCCTCCCGAAGCGAAATGAGAAACGCGAATTACGGATTAACGTCATCCAACCAAGTATTTCGTCGCTCAAACGTCAAGTTAAATGAAACAACAAACAAACCCTCATTGCAATCTTAACGAGACAAAAAAATGTCAATTGAAAAGTCTTGAGTCGATTCGTTTTTACCGAATTAGTTTCGCAAATAGTCGACGCATTGTCGCAATGTGGCGAAGATTCGTTGAACGATGGGAGACCGAGGAGGCAAGCGCGATTACCGGTTGGACGTTAGCCAAACTGGTCTTGGATAGTTTTTCATACGCGATTACGTCACAGCGTGGTATTTCGAGTAAATATATGTGACCCGGGGTGTTACGGAAAGATTCATCCTATACTGCCTCTTTGTGTTGCAATCGATAGGACCGCGTGAAACGCTTTGAAGAAAAATAAAAAAAAAAAAAAAACATCGAATCTATCGGACCTAATGATATTCGGAATTTTCGAACAGGTCCTCAAGATTCCATGCTCATAAGGATTAACCATTGGTTTCTCCATATATATTTTTTTTCTCAAATTTTTTTCTCAAGGTGTGCCTGATCGGCGGAGTGCTAGCTAAGCCCGCACTGACGAAGCAGAAGCGCAACATTCTGCCGGGTGATCCGCGTTACGGCACGGACTATCATCACAAGCATCATCATCAACATCCGCAGGAGAGCAATGAAATCGAGATATCGCGAGCCCTCGGCGGTTACGTCGGTACTTACGCCTCGCCCGAACGGAACGTCCACCCGAACAACTTCCAGGCTCCCCATCCGGTTTACGGACCGCCGAGCTACTCGCCCGGACAACCGATTCATCATCATGAATCCGCGCAACAAAACTTACAGCAGGCGGTTCAACCGATCCAACAATACATACCGGCTCCGTCCGCATCGGTCTCCAACTTCAAGGTAATTGCCGGGATTGTTCGTTCGACGGATTTTGAAAATTTTAGAAATTGCCACTAGAAGAGTCACGTAAATGTTTGTTCGTTGCGTTTTGTCTGGAAAGCCTTCCGAAAGCGTTGAGACCATCAGCAATGGCTATCTGTCCCCTGTAGTTCAGCCTACCCAAGCTTCGGTAGTCTACCAGCAGGTAAGAACAATCATCTTCAATGATTTACCATCATGGCTGTCGAGCCGAACCCTTTCCCCCTTTCTTTTGAACGTGATCCGCACTAATTCCAGCTAAGAATCTTTTGCTCCCCAGCCCAGTAAAGTTTAGCTGCCCCCCCCCCCCCCCCGGGAGCACTAGAGTCATTCTAATTGGTCTTTGTGATGAAAAAATTCGCAGCCCCAAGTGTTCCAAGAGCAAGAGCAGCATCCCATTGCATCGCAGAACAACGGTTACCTGGCACCAGCAGCCACGGCTGCCCAAGCTCCGGTGGTACACTACAGTCCATCCGCACCGGTCTACACTCAGGTATGGAAAATTGTTCCCTCCTCCCGAAGCAGTCTCGATCCGATCGGTTCGAAATTGAATAACAAAGAACTAATGTTCCAGCAAGCGTCGCATCATCAAGTGCAGCCGGCCAATGGTTATTTGGGTCCGGTGATCGAGAAAGCCGAGCAACAGTTGGCTCAGCGTCCGGTCGACTCTTACGGTGCACCAATATTCCAACGCCAGGTATGAATATTCGGATCAACTAGCTACCGCGCTGTCATTTCGATACAACGATCGAACAACAGATAACCGTTTTCCTTCGTTTGGTTTCAGCAACCGGCTGCACAGCAGCAAGTTTTCGTCGTTAAGTCTCAGGCACCGGTGCAGCAACAATCAGGACAGACTTTTAATCACGCAAAGACCGTTCAACCGGCTCCGGTTCAGTACCAAGCGAAGGTCATACACTCGGCTCCAGTTCAATCTCAAGTTCACGTACATTCGCAGAATCACGAGCAGCATCAAGCCGTTCAAACTGCCAAGAATATCCAAGGTGATTCACCAATTCACATCGATAATTCGCCTCTCCGGCTCCTCTTGCTCTCATCGAAACCCCAAAATTACTCAATTACTTGCGACAACCATCGATCCAAGCGCTGAATACGTTTTAACATTTCAGAACAAGTGACCCACGTTTATCAGGCTCCGCAGTCCGTCGTGCGTCATCAGGTGAGCCAGGCACAGCCGGCGGTCAGTCGTCAGATAATTTATCAATCGGAACCGCAGACCTACAGTTCCGGTCACGTGGCCAATGGCTTCGAGAATCTTGGAAATTTGAACAGCGAGGGCTTCAGCTATCAATTGCCAGTGGCCACGGCTCCCCAGGTCTACGCAAGAAATCTTGGCAACTCAGGCTTCGACTATCAGCAGGATAACAACGCCAATGTATATCGTAATGATTTCACGAGCGATCAGCACAACTTCCAACAGCCGCAGACCTATCAGATTCAGATTCGTAAACAAGCGAGCTATCCTGGTCAGAACGAGCAGGTCGGAGCATCCCGGACTTTTGTTCATCATGCGCCTCAGGTGATTCAGCAACAGCCGGAATTATCGAGCTTCGTTTCAAGCCCCGTTCGACAAGTCACCGCGCATCATGAGGCAAGCCAGGTCGCACCGAACGATGCGATCAGCTATCCGGACGATCAGCTTGAATCCGTTCGAGTCGAGAGCATTGACAACCGGCAGGTTCAGTCCAGCGGTCATCAGGAACAGACCCAGCTTATCGGTAGCAACGGCGGTTATGTTTACTGAGAAACTTATCCAGGACTCGTAAAAGACTGTATATACTCTGTTGTCATGCCCCCCCCCCCCCCTCCCTTGCCCTGTACATCGAGGAATAGCAACGAAGAAGATTCTCATAGAACTTAAGAATGTAAACGGAAAACAAACGCACGCATATCTGCATGATCCTTGATGTCATTGTATCACGAGAATGAGATTGTGCTCATCGTTTGATCTCGCTCGTCAGGCTTATTCGCGAGAAACGCGCAAGATAGATAAAGAAAAAAAGAATATTAAACGATTACATGAGAAATACACGCTTTATTTTTCGTCAAGAATAAACTTGTCTCCGAGGCTTTATTTCCAATCAACGAAATCCCACGGGACCAACGTATCTGTTCGTCACACACTTTTGTGAATGATAACTTTGAGGATTCTTCTATACACTTCCAGCCAAAAGTACCGATCGAATCGAACTTTTCGTTGGGGAAATGTAAAAAAAAAAAATTGTTCAGATCTGCGCAGTTATTTTATTTTTTCGATCAAATTTGATCTGCGTAGATCTAAGTTTTGGATAATCGTTGATCTATCTAGATCTTCGTATGGATTTACATAAATTCTAGCTGATCCTATATATCATGTTCGAACACTTTTGCTTATTATATCTCAGTAGATTTACGTAGATCTGAGTAGACCTAATATATGGAGTTCTCGGTAAATCTGATTGACACCTTGATAGATCCAGTTGAGATCTAGGTGAATTCAATTGAGATCTAGGTCAATCTGACTGACGTCTAGACAGATCCAATTGACATCTAGATATATCCAATTGAGATCTAGGTAAATCTGATTGAGATCTAGGTAAATCTGTTTGAGATCTAGATAAATCTGATTGAGATCTAGGTAAATCTGATTGAGATTTGGGTAGATCTAATTGAGATCTAGGTAAATCTGATTAACATCTTAGATCTAATTGAGATCTGGGTGAATTCAATTGAGATCTAGGTAAATCTGATTGACATCTATATAGATCCAATTGAGATCTAGATAGATGCAATTGACATCTAGATAGATCCAATTGAGATCTAGATAGATTCAATTGAGACCTAGGTGAATTCAATTCAGGTCTAAGTAAATTTGATTGAGGTCTGGATACATCTAGATAGATCCAATTGAGATCTAGATAGATTCAATTGAGACCTAGGTGAATTCAATTCAGGTCTAAGTAAATTTGATTGAGGTCTGGATACATCTTGATAGATCCAATTGAGATCTAGGAGAATTCAATTGAGATCTAGGTAAATCTAAAAGATTTAGATAGATCGAATTGAGATCTAGGTAAATCTGACAGATCTAGATAGATCCAATTGAAATCTAGATAGATCCAATTGAGATCTAGATAGATCCAATTTAGATCTAGGTAAATCTGATTGCGATCTAGGCAAATCTAATCTGTAATCTAATCTGTAATCTAATCTTTAATCTAATCTCATCTGTAATCTGTAATCTAATCCAGGCAAAGTAAATCTGATAGAGATCTAGGTAAATCTGATTGAGGTCTAGATAAATCTTGATAGATCCAATTGAGATCTAGGAGAATTCAATTGAGATCTAGGTAAATCTAAAATATCTAGATAGATCGAATTGAGATCTAGGTAAATCTGACAGATCTAGATAGATCCAATTGAAATCTAGATAGATCCAATTTAGATCTAGGAGAATTCAATTGAGATCTAGGTAAATCTAAAAGATCTAGATAGATCGAATTGAGATCTAGGTAAATCTGACAGATCCAGATAGATCCAATTGAAATCTAGATAGATCCAATTGAGATCTAGATAGATCCAATTTAGATCTAGGTAAATCTGATTGCGATCTAGGCAAATCTAATCTGTAATCTAATCTGTAATCTAATCTTTAATCTAATCTCATCTGTAATCTGTAATCTAATCCAGGCAAAGTAAATCTGATAGAGATCTAGGTAAATCTGATTGAGGTCTAGATAAATCTTGATAGATCCAATTGAGATCTAGGAGAATTCAATTGAGATCTAGGTAAATCTAAAATATCTAGATAGATCGAATTGAGATCTAGGTAAATCTGACAGATCTAGATAGATCCAATTGAAATCTAGATAGATCCAATTTAGATCTAGGAGAATTCAATTGAGATCTAGGTAAATCTGATTGACATCTATATAGATCCAATTGAGATCTAGATAGATGCAATTGACATCTAGATAGATCCAATTGAGATCTAGATAGATTCAATTGAGACCTAGGTGAATTCAATTCAGGTCTAAGTAAATTTGATTGAGGTCTGGATACATCTAGATAGATCCAATTGAGATCTAGATAGATTCAATTGAGACCTAGGTGAATTCAATTCAGGTCTAAGTAAATTTGATTGAGGTCTGGATACATCTTGATAGATCCAATTGAGATCTAGGAGAATTCAATTGAGATCTAGGTAAATCTAAAAGATCTAGATAGATCGAATTGAGATCTAGGTAAATCTGACAGATCTAGATAGATCCAATTGAAATCTAGATAGATCCAATTGAGATCTAGATAGATCCAATTTAGATCTAGGTAAATCTGATTGCGATCTAGGCAAATCTAATCTGTAATCTAATCTGTAATCTAATCTTTAATCTAATCTCATCTGTAATCTGTAATCTAATCCAGGCAAAGTAAATCTGATTGAGATCTAGGTAAATCTGATTGAGGTCTAGATAAATCTTGATAGATCCAATTGAGATCTAGGAGAATTCAATTGAGATCTAGGTAAATCTAAAAGATCTAGATAGATCGAATTGAGATCTAGGTAAATCTGACAGATCTAGATAGATCCAATTGAAATCTAGATAGATCCAATTTAGATCTAGGAGAATTCAATTGAGATCTAGGTAATTCTGACAGATCTAGATAGATCCAATTGAGATCTAGATAGATCCAATTGAGATCTAGATAGATCCAATTGAGATCTAGATAGATCCAATTTAGATCTAGGTAAATCTGATTGAGATTTGGGTAGATCTGATTGCGATCCAGGCAAATCTAATCTGTAATCTAATCTGTAATCTAATCTTTAATCTAATCTCATCTGTAATCTGTAATCTAATCTAGGCAAAGTAAATCCGATTGAGATCTAGGTAAATCTGATTGAGGTCTAGATAAATCTTGGTAGATCTAATTGAGATCTAGAAGAATTCAATTGAGATCTAGGTAATTCTGACAGATCTAGATAGATCCAATTGAGATCTAGATAGATCCAATTTAGATCTAGGTAAATCTGATTGAGATTTGGGTAGATCTGATTGAGATCTAGGCAAATCTAAATCTTGATGGATCTAATTGAGATCTGGGTAAATCTACGATTTTCAAAAATTTCGATCTGCATAGATCTAAAAAAAAAATGACTACGCAGTTTCTAAATTTTATCCACGCAGATCTTGGCGATTTTTTGTTCCGGTAATTAATACGCGAAGGACATGGCTTCGCCGATGAGGATCGTTAAAAATTCAAAGTTGACGGGTCGAAAAATAAGTATGAAGGCAATCCAGAAATTTCGTAAGTAAATAAAATTCTTTTATATTTACATTACATCATCGTTGTTGGACGCGCGTCGAGAGTCGTTAACGCTTCGAGTTTGTTTGCTTATCTTTCCCCCCCCCCCCCCCCCCCCCCGATCATTGAAATCTTCACCAAAGTTTGCACTTTTTTTTGGGATTCATTCCTGATCCGATAGGGCATTGCCACGCCTCGCTGAATTCCTGCGAATTGCGCAAAACTTCCCGCAGCCTTACGTAACCCGGACAATGAGTGTCCTGCAACTTCCATCGCAGCGAATCGGCTGTATTCACCTCGCACCAAAGCTATAAAAGCGCGCAAGAGAGATCGGGCGCGTTTGATTCGGGGCTTTGGCCTTAAATCGCAGAGTGACATCGAGGCGTGTATCATTGAATCTCTCGCTAGAGTTGCTTACTCACGTGCGCAAAGCCCAGGAACAAGAGCTGCTCGTTGGTCAGATGAGTGAAACCGGGTAGCATCGGTTCACGACCGTGCTTCGATTTCCATCTCTGATAAGCGAGCACGGCCTCGCGAAGACCACCGTTGTCGGCTATGTTCTCATCGAGGGTCAATTCACCATCGATATAATCCTTCGCCTGTTCGTCGAGAAATTGCGTCGTTGAGATTAAGGGATGTTAAAAAAAAACCGACAATGACGCGACTAAGGACGGCCTCATCTGACGATGAATCCATCGATCTTTTTTTTTTTTTTTGCTGGAAATAATTTTTTCGGTCACTTGCCTCGTCGACGTAGTAACTACCGTAGTGCTTGACGAAGCACTCGATCTTTCTGTTGTATCGTACGATCGTTCTGTTGCTCCACCATTGACGCAAATTTCCATTCTCGTCGTACAATCTGCCGCTGTTGTCGAAACCGTGGGTCAACTCGTGGCCGATTATCGTACCGATCGCACCGTAATTCAGGGCCCTTGAAATTCGTCAATTGACAACGAGGAGGTTTTTTTTTTTTTTTTTTTTTTTTTCAGCAAAGAAACCATCGGGGAAGCTTCGACTCGGTGCAGTTTGGTCAGTTGCGATTACCAAAGATTGGAAAATTTTTTTTATTTTTTTTTTTTGGACTCAGGGAAATTTCGGAGATTCTTGAAAGAGAAAAATAAATCGAAGACAAGCGATGCAAATAAAGATAAAAGTGTGATTCGACCGGATAAATTTTAAAAAGGTGTCGTTGATGAATTTTAATTAAATTAACGAAATGGAGGATATCTCGAGAATTCAAAAATTACGAAAAATTGGCCATTTTTTTTTTTTTGCAGTTAGAAAATTTTAAATTAATTAAATTTAGGTCCTAATGTACGGTTTGAGGGTTAATTATGCACTCGTATGGAGTGTAAATCAATGGGGGTAAAAAATTAGAAGCGTGATCAGAATTTTTTTAATTTTTCTGAAAAAAAAAAAAAAAACTTGCAAAAATATCGCGGATAATTTCCAAGAGCTGGACAATTTTTTGTGCACCGATCTTCCTATAATTCGATCACATTTGTTTTCCAAAGTATTGGACTCGATTGACTCGACTTTTTTATTTTTATTTTTTTTTTTTCATTTATTCGATTTTTTTCATTTAATTTTCGTTTTCTTAGTTGACGAGAGATTTGTCAATTCTGGTGAAGCTTTATTGAATTTAAAATTTTGGAGTTTGTCACGAGAGTGGGCTTTGAATTTTTTTTTTTTTTTTTTGAAATTATTTCAATTAACTCAAACGAATCAGTGATTATTTTAATTAACTTTAAGATCGAACAATCGACTCACTCGAGGCCAAGCTCGTAAAATGGAAACTGAAGAATTCCCGCAGGAATCGCTGCGTCCGGGACACCAAACATTTATAATCAACAATTTCCGTAAAAAGTGTGAGACTGAGTTGGAAAAAAAAAAAAAAATTTACTACTTACTTATGTGATTTACGATAAAAGTGTGAACGGCATTCACATCGGTTGGCTCGGCGCCCCAGCTACGAAAAAAAAAAAAAAAAAAAAAACAATTAAAAGTTGCCTCGAACAAATCACTGGAAAAAAAAAATTACTCGACGATTTTTCATTTCATTGAATTTTAAAATTTTCGAAAAAATCTTCTTCAATTTCTTTTTTTTTTTTAATCTTTATCGGAGGATTCTCTTTGTATGCAATTTTTCGATTCGGTGTGATATTCAATTTTTTTTTTTTTTGTTAAAATTTTTTTTTGGATTTGAATTTCATAAATTTATGACCATCAAGGTCTGGAAAAAAGACAATAGCTGATGAAAAAAAAAAAAAAAAAAATCAACGTCGAATTTGCTCTATTTTCCTTTTCCTCTCGTAAGAAAATGTCAACTCACAATGTTTCATTGAAAATATTAATTTCACGAATAAGCTGCAATTCTCCCTGGCTCATCAAGCGTATCATGGTCAGCATATTCTCAAGATAAGTGTCCTCTTTCATGTCTATCTAAAAATTAACACTCAGTACAATACAATAAAAAAAAAAAAACGAAAAAAAAAAAATCTCTCAATTAATTCCGAGCTCTCGACTGCCCGAAAAATCATTTTACGATCGCGATAATTGGTTTTTCGAATTAATTGAAAAAAAAAAAAAAAATGTTTTCTCACCCCCTCGTAATATTCATCGATCATTCCCTCGTCGAACAGCCAATCCGGATGTCCAATGACGTAGGTCATCCTTCGTGATTTTTCAAGGGTCGCGAGTTTGGTCTTTCGATCCATCCAATCGGCTTTAATAACGATAGAAGCAAATGCCGATCTTATGTCCTCGAGCATCTCGACGACCTTGCCGCCTTTGACCGCGTGAAAGTCCGGATCGACGAATAGCCACGAGACTGCCATGGCTTTTACGATAATTCATGCGAAAGAGGGGAATGAAAAAAAAAAACAAAAACCAAAAAAATAAAAATTTCGTTGAAATCTTCTATCGTAGTGAATTCATATTTTTTTTTTAACTTTCTCATACCCATCATTTCATTGACGATTTCGGCGCAATACAACGATCTTGGCTCACTGAATTCAATCTCGAGCAACTCGTCGATGTATTTGTCCCAAAGTAATCGTAAATTTTTTGAGGAATGAGGAACCACGATGTCCACGACTATCCACCATATTGCCGTTTCTTCGAAATTGCGAAAAAAATTTCAATCGATTTATCGAATTATCGATTCTTCGATTTATCGAATTATCGATTCTTCGATTTATCGAATTATCGATTCTTCGATTTATCGATTTATCGATTCTTCGATTTGTCGATTTATTTATTCTTCGATTTATCCATTCTTCGATTTATCGAATTATCGATTCTTCGATTTATCGAATTATCGATTCTTCGATTTATCGATTCTTCGATTTATCGATTCTTCGATTTGGCGATTTATTTATTCTTCGATCTATCGATTCTTCGATTTATCGATTCTTCGATTTATCGATTCTTCGATTTATCGATTCTTCGATTTATCGATTCTTCGATTTATCGATTCTTCGATTTATCGATTCTTCGATTTATCGATTCTTCGATTTATCGATTCTTCGATTTATCGATTCTTCGATTAATCGATTCTTCGATTTATCGATTCTTCGGTTTATCGATTCTTCGATTTATCGATTCTTCGATTTATCGATTCTTCGATTTATCGATTCTTCGATTTATCGATTTATCGATTCGATTAATCGATTATATTAATGACGCAAGTTATTTTTTTCTCCTTACCCAACAACGTCTCGTCCATCGAGTCCAAAACATATGCCACATCCTTCATGTACTCGAGATTCCTGACGAGCAGCTTGTCCTTGCTCAGATCAATGTCCTCCACGTCCCTGAACAGTTCCTCGATGTAAGGACGCCATAATTTTCTCGGCACGAGACTAGAATTCATTTCTCTCACGTGTAGATCTGTCAGCTCCTGAAGCGAATCGACCAGGATATAATTATCATCCTTAAGGTTCTCGTCAGCTACAGATTCGTTTTTGTCCGATCGAGACATCTGGAAGAAGAAAAAAAAAAATTTTTTTTTTTTCTTTTCCATCTTTCAACCTTTCTCTACGAATTAATATTTTGCAAAATCGAAAAAATTAATTCAATCAAATCGAATTTAAAATTCAATTAAACGATACGTTGGTTCGAGTATTTAATTCATTAATTTAAATTGTGATAATTTATAAATTCAAATTTTGACTCACGAAATAAAATATTCCGCTCAGATCGTAAATCGCGTTTGTAATTTTTTTTATTTCCATATCACGAAGATTCGTTGCATCGTCTCTGATCGAACAATTTGACGCTGTACCATTCGTGACGATCTGTCGTATGACACCGATCATGTAAGTTTTTTCGGCGGAAATCGATTCCTCATCGTCGCCCTCGTCGAGTTTTTCAAAACGTTTTTTGCTTTTTTCGAGCTTTCGCTCCACCTCACTGTTGTAACTTAGGTAATTAAAAAAATAATAATAATAATAATAACCATAATTAGCAAAAATAAATTCCGTAATTTTTATCTTCGATACAAAAAAATATGGATTTGATTTTTTTTTTTAATTTTGACAAAATTTCATTATTTTTCCGGTATAATTGGAAAAAAAATAATGATAAAATAATCAATGAAAAGAAGAAGAGGGAAAAAAAAAATTCACTGTCAGTCAATTTTACCCTGGCAAGGGACTGCTGGAGCTCGGTGTTTCGAGAAATATGACATTTTGACTTTTGTTTCGGGGATCCGGACCGACGGCAACGCCGATGAAAACATCGGCTCCAAGTATTTTTCGTACTTTTGCCATTTTTTGAACGAAATTTCCCCGCTTTCCCGACATTGCCGGTGGTATTTGCGGCAAATCGAGATCCTCGAGTACTCGAAGAAGTGGCTTGAGACCGAGAAGATCCAAAGTTTCTAAAATAAAAAAAAAAAAAATAAAAAAAATCTTAATTAATGGCTAATTAAAAATTAACAAAAGAGTAATTATCCATCGATCTATCACCGAACCAACGACGATTAATCAATCAACGTCTAATTAATAATTATCAAAAAAATATTAATTGTTCATTGATCGTTCGGTCATTAATTACTCCCTCGATTTTAATTAGTCGTTAATTACTTCCCTGGATCTTGATTAATAATTTTATTGAGATTCCTTTTGAATTACCGATATCGATGCAACTTTCGTAAAGCTTTTTCGCCTGTACAACGGCCCATGGTACTTCGGCCTCGGTCAAATTTTTTCGCAAAAGATCCCTGACCCTCCAAGTAACACGATCGGATCTCTCGCTGAACCAAGAATTGTCGGAAACCGAGGATAAATGTTCCTCGGACCATCTGCCGCATACGTATCTGGACATTCAGTGAAAAAAAAAAAAAAAAAAAAAAAAAATTATCAACGCTACGAGGCTCGAGGAGTGAATAAGTCAAAGTGATGAAAATCAGTAGTTACGGTCCATCACGCTCAGACACACTTAGTGCACGTTCTACTCTCGATCTACGGTTAAAAAAACCATCACTTGTGAGAAAATTCGTGAAATAAACGAACGAACGAACGAGAAAATATAAAAAAAAAAAAACAAGAACAATCGAAAAACAAAACAAAAAAAAAGAGTTTTTTCCCCTCTGTGATTTTACTCACCCGTAAAAGTCATCGCAAGGATCTATAGAAGTGTCCATAGATTCTTTCAGACTAGCGGCTAAGTAACGCAACAATTGCACGTAAGAAATAAAGAAAAACCAAAATTTGCCAACATTTTCTTTCATTTTTTTTTGTGTTTTTTTTTTTTTTTTTTTCTCATCACGCGAAGAGCGACTATATCCATGCAGTAAGAAAAAAATTATTTTGTAAAACTAAAAGATCGATATTGATGAAATGAAAATAATTAAATATTTTTTATTAAAATAATTTTTTTTTCACTGCATATGCATATAATTTGTTCGAGACATGTTTTGCTTACCTATTCGCACGCAATGCTCATTGTCACACATGTCCTGAGCTCGATTCACTCTCGAGTCTGAAAAAAAAAAACAATAATTTTACAATGTTTTTATAAATAAATTTCTCGGATTTAAAAAAAAAAAAAAAAAATTTCATGCAACTTGCAACATTTTAATTAAGCGAAATTATATCGTAATTAATTCAGCTAACATTGTTCATTGATTAATGAAATTTTCAATTTTCTTTATTTTTATATTTGCAATAATAAATTCACGTATATTTTCATATCGATCTATACAGTTAATTCGAAGAAATAAAATCAACTCCAGGGTTGGATTTTTCGTGACAATATTTATTTGCAAATTCGATTGAGTTTCCTCGCAGTGAAAAAAATAAAAATAAAAATAAAAATAAAAACTTACAAAGTACAGCAAGGACGACGATGCAGGCGATCAGCGAAGCCATTACGAAAGCCAGTACAATAAAAATGAGGCTGCCTTTTTTTCGTCTCTTAAAACTGCAAAATGAAGAAATAATTAATAATTAATCGATAAAACGATAATGATAATTTCTCATTTTTTTTTTAAATTGTATATCGACTCACTAAGCTGCTCTCGATCTTACGGGAACCAAATTCTTCTCGCTGCCGATCGAGTACACCGATGTCTCGGGCTCGCCATCCTCTTTTTAATAATAATTGACAATCAATCAACAAAAAAAATTAATTAACAAACATTTGAAAGTTTTTTTTCAACCGTGAATATTTTTTTCTAAATCTCATCGATCTTTTTTCCTCTCCCTCGAGCCTTTTCGTCGACATTTTGTTTTTTTTTTTTTTCAACCTATCTTTCCAAAAATCCAGCCCACGTGACTAACGAAAAAAAAAGAATATATATATTTTTTTTAATGTACTCACTGCGCTCGTCGCTCATGCTTAGTGTCCCACTGACCGTATCGAACTGAGAACACTGAGCAACCACGAGAGACAACCGCAGGTGTCTCGTATAATACCTTCGGGGTTATTCCCTCGACGACGAGCAACCAGCGGTTCCCATATGGGTTTTTTTTTTTTTTTTTTTGTTCGATTCGTCCAGGAGATTCTACGACGAGTTTAACTCGTTTTTCGAACGACAAACGACATCGGGATCTTTCGTCCGGTGGAGAAAACAAAAGATTAAATAATTTACAAAAAAAATAAAAAAATAAAAAAAATTGTATTTTTTTAATTACGTAAAAATTGATAATATTCGATCGGTTGTAAAAACATTTATTGACTCGATGAAATAGAGTGATTATCATTATTACTTAATCCGGTGGAAAGTGGGCGAGATCCGAGAAAACCAAGTCTCTCTTTCTTCTCTCTCTCTCTCTCTCTCTCTCTCTCCCTCTCTTTAACAAGAGGCATTTTTGCGTTACGCGAGCGATATGTTAAGAGTAATTCTCGTGGGTCTCCGTAGGCCATTGCGCGAATGTAATTTATAACGAGGGAGGCTCGACAACGTCGACGAAAAGACTTTGCCCGAGAGAAAGTATAAAAATGCACTCACCGGTGCATAAAAGGCAAAGTCACTTGTTTATTCATGCAGTTTGCGAGCGAAAGGAACGAGAAGGGGCAAATAACGCGACGATAATAATGATGATACAATGACGCGTACGTGATGTACGCGGAAAAAAAAAATTATAACAATAGGAAAGAAGACTAATGATGCAGAATTTTTTTTTTTTTAATTAATTACTCGTCAGGTTATTATTATGATTTCTTTTTTTCAATTACATTTCAATATTTTTTTATGAGGAATAAGCTTTTTAATTGCAATTAAAAATGCAACTGCGAATTTAATTTTTTGTTTTTTATTATTTTTATTTTACACTTTATATTGATTTATTGGAAAATTGATTAACAGCAACTTCTGAAAATTGTACTGTTTGTTTAATATTATTATTATTATCATTATTATTATTATTATACGTGATCCACTTTTGAGGAATGAGGTTCTCGACGACTTTTGCCAACTTTCCTTGCTAACTGGCCTTGAACCGTCGAACGACATACACGCGCGAATACGACGATAAGAGCGATGGGAGGAAAAATAAACAACCCCTGGAAATCGATGGAGGTCTTTAGTGACAAAGAGGAACCGAGGGAATACGTAAATTCGAGTTATAGTTTTCTATCGAACCAGTCAGTGACCCGACTTTATTATCAACGATTCCGCGGTGATCTGTATATATGTATTGTCGCGAAACAGTTTTAGCTCGCAGGGATCGATTTTTTTCGTTGCGAAATCGAATCTTCCAGGGACTTTGAAATTGCCATGGCGTGGTTGTTAAATTTTCGAAATTTTTTTTTCCGCCGATACTGAAATGAAATTGTTGTAAATAATCATCGAGCTGGGATAAATAAGGTCCAGTTGTTACAGACCAAAATTAATAATGATGAATTCACCAAATGATAAACGAGCTTTTGACTTATGAACAAAAGGCACTTCATTGCAAGCAGGTTTTTGTTTTTCAACTCAAATTCGTAATTTTTGTTCGATTTTTATGATCCTCGTCTCATTTAGTTTGTTAATCGGTACTCTGAGAATTCGCCAAAGCAGATTTTCCATTTAATTGTTCGATCGTATGATTTTCGAGTCAAGATCGTAGGTTCAAATATCTATTTAACAACAAATAACTGTTGTAAATAAAATATTATTATTATTGTAGATATATTCTTTGAATTTTTCTTAGCAAACAGAAATGAGCAGTCACTCATCGAGATACGCTCATAAATGTCGAAAAACTGCTCGAAACAAACGCCTCATTGTTTATTAGCACAAAAGATATATTTTTTTTCATCAATTTGATTTTTAATTTATCGATAATATCGGAGAAATAATGATTTGTTTGAAATCTATGCAAGTCATAGGAGTTGGAATTAAATTTTATCCGATGTAAATTGTTATTTTAATTTTCGGAAAAAAAAACACGTTTTTGACAATTTGAGTCAGAATTTTTGAGTTTCAATGAAAAAACCAAGTGGATTCGTGATCAGCGGGAAAAAATACATCTATATAGGGCCCTAAAGCGAATTTAAAAAATTCAAGATTTTTTTGAATTTTCGCAAAAAATGAGTTGGCCCACTAAAATGGCTGTATTTTATATTCCCGATGGTCTTTGGACCTGCACTACATGCTTATTCTCTTCGTAGTCGTTCAAGCTTTGAAATGCCGCTTGGTTCATCGGGCTGGGTTGATTTTTCGATTTTTCACAGATTTTTAAAGTCGGACCATCGATTTTTGCCAATTCGTCAATTTTCAAAGTGCTTTTTTAGATATAAAAATTATAGATATCAAAATGAATCCAACGCCATTCTCTAACTCTACTCAAGGGCTTTTAAAAACCCCCCCGATAAGCCAAAATCGGTAAATCTAGAGATGAGTTATGGCCATTTGAAATTTCATGATTTTTGGATTTTCGAAAAAGTGGACAAAAATTGAAAAAAATTTTTTTTCGTCTTTCACCATAATTTTAGGCTCTAGGCGATCGGAAATTTTCTGCTGATTACGAATCACATCGAGTTTTTCCCTGAAATCTAAAAATACGATATGAAAAGGCAAAAAAACGAAAAATTGCATTTTTTCATTTTCCGATATTTTGAGGGTTCACTAAAATCGTTGTAACGTTCCTTCCCGAAGGAGATATGACTTTATTTAGTACTTGTATCTCTTCGTAATCGTTCAAGCTTCAAAATGCCGCTTGGTTCATCGAGCTGGGTTGATTTTTCGATTTTTTACAGATTTTCAAAGTTGGACCATCGATTTTTGCCAATTTTTCCATACATACCCCTTGGACTAAAATTCGTCAATTTTCAACGTGCTTTTTCAGATATAAAAATTATAGATATCAAGATGAATCCAACGCCATTCTCTAACTCTACTCAAGGGCTTTTAAAAACCCCCCCGATAAGCCAAAATCGGTAAATCTGGAGATGAATTATGGCCATTTGAAATTTCGTGATTTTTTGATTTTCGAAAAAGTGCGCAAAAATTGAAAAAAATTTTTTTTCGTCTTTCACCATAATTTTAGGCTCTAGGCGATCGGAAATTTTCTGCTGATTACGAATTACATCGAGTTTTTCCCTGAAATCTAAAAATACGATATGAAAAGGCAAAAAAACGAAAAATTGCATTTTTTCATTTTCTGAAATTTTGAGGGTTCACTAAAATCGTTGTAACGTTCCTTCCCGAAGGAGATATGACTTTATTTAGTACTTGTATCTCTTTGTAATCGTTCAAGCTTCAAAATGCCGCTTGGTTCATCGAGCTGGGTTGATTTTTCGATTTTTTACAGATTTTCAAAGTTGGACCATCGATTTTTGCCAATTTTTCCATACATACCCCTTGGACTAAAATTCGTCAATTTTCAACGTGCTTTTTCAGATATAAAAATTATAGATATCAAGATGAATCCAACGCCATTCTCTAACTCTACTCAAGGGCTTTTAAAAACCCCCCCGATAAGCCAAAATCGGTAAATCTGGAGATGAATTATGGCCATTTGAAATTTCGTGATTTTTTGATTTTCGAAAAAGTGCGCAAAAATTGAAAAAAATTTTTTTTCGTCTTTCACCATAATTTTAGGCTCTAGGCGATCGGGAATTTTCTGCTGATTACGAATTACATCGAGTTTTTCCCTGAAATCTAAAAATACGATATGAAAAGGCAAAAAAACGAAAAATTGCATTTTTTCATTTTCTGAAATTTTGAGGGTTCACTAAAATCGTTGTAACGTTCCTTCCCGAAGGAGATATGACTTTATTTAGTACTTGTATCTCTTTGTAATCGTTCAAGCTTCAAAATGCCGCTTGGTTCATCGAGCTGGGTTGATTTTTCGATTTTTTACAGATTTTCAAAGTTGGACCATCGATTTTTGCCAATTTTTCCATACATACCCCTTGGACTAAAATTCGTCAATTTTCAACGTGCTTTTTCAGATATAAAAATTATAGATATCAAGATGAATCCAACGCCATTCTCTAACTCTACTCAAGGGCTTTTAAAAACCCCCCCGATAAGCCAAAATCGGTAAATCTGGAGATGAATTATGGCCATTTGAAATTTCGTGATTTTTTGATTTTCGAAAAAGTGCGCAAAAATTGAAAAAAATTTTTTTTCGTCTTTCACCATAATTTTAGGCTCTAGGCGATCGGGAATTTTCTGCTGATTACGAATTACATCGAGTTTTTCCCTGAAATCTAAAAATACGATATGAAAAGGCAAAAAAACGAAAAATTGCATTTTTTCATTTTCTGAAATTTTGAGGGTTCACTAAAATCGTTGTAACGTTCCTTCCCGAAGGAGATATGACTTTATTTAGTACTTGTATCTCTTCGTAATCGTTCAAGCTTCAAAATGCCGCTTGGTTCATCGAGCTGGGTTGATTTTTCGATTTTTCACAGATTTTTAAAGTCGGACCATCGATTTTTGCCAATTTTTCCATACCCCTTGGACTAAAATTCCATACAAAACCCCTTGGACTAAAATTCGTCAATTTTCAACGTGCTTTTTCAGATATAAAAATTATAGATATCAAGATGAATCCAACGACATTCTCTAACTCTACTCAAGGGCTTTTAAAAATTCCCCCGATAAGCCGAAATCGGTAAATCTGGAGGTGAGTTATGGCCGTTTGAAATTTCGTGATTTTTGGATTTTCGAAAAAGTGGGCAAAAATTGAAAAAAAAATTTTTTTCGTCTTTCACCATAATTTTAGGCTCTAGGCAATCGGAAATTTTCTGCTGATTACAAATCACATCGATCTTTTCCCCGAAACCCAAAAATTCGATATAAAAACGTCAAAAAACCAAAAAAGTATTTCAAATCAGCAAAAGTATATTATACATCATTTTTATTTATATCCATGTATTTCCATATACGTGAATAGACAATATCTGCTTATACATGTGAATTAGAACGACGAATGGGTGATCGAGCAAGAGTCGAGAGACGGTCACCTACTTTTCCAACAGCATGCTGCAATGTCTATTTCTATACCTCCTACGGGACATTCACATTCACAAAAAAAAAAAGTAAAGAATTCTTAAAAATCCTACATGACTATCCACAGTCGATTTCTGAATGACTATTCAAATTTTTTTTTTTTTTCTTTAATGAATGAGAACGTTTAAATGATCTGCAAGGACAGGCATTAAAGCAACGAGAAGTGCAGTTCAATGCAACTGGTAAATATGTCCCAAAGGCGATGCATGTGTCGTGATCTCGGACTGTGTCAGTCCTCCCATTTGTACAACAAGACCTCCCAAGACGCGATATTTCTCTCTATAAATTATCATTCCTCTGGTATTACCCGCATTGCGAAAAATAATTGCACTGAGTCTTTCTCTCTCTCTCTCTCTCTCTCTCTACATATGCAAATGAGCTGAAAAATCGTTACAATTCAAATAACAAATTGTCCAATTTTTTTAAAATTAAGAATGGGCTTGTAATTTTTTTTAATCATTAAATCCATAACTTATTAGATTAATGAACCGAATTTTTTTTTTTTTATTTCATAAATAATTTCTTCACCGCAATACTAATGGACTCTTGGCGTGTCAGAAATTGCTGACGAGGGAAAAAAAAAAAGAATCGTCCTTATCGGAGTACCGAGTCTCCGGTCGTTTAACGTCAAAACGTGTATTGTGCAAAGAGCAGATTGTTGCAAGAGATAAGATGAGCGTTTTTCTTTTTTTTTTTTTTTATATTATGCAAGGGATCACGTGAAATACGAATGCACCGATGATCATCGGAGCAAATTTTTTTTTCGTTTTTTTTAACGATGATAGTGAGCCACGTGAGCTCAACCAGCTGACCCAGGGAGAGGGAGAAAGAGAAAGAGAGAAAGAGAGAGAGAGAGAGAGAGCTTACCAACCGAGTTCTCCGCACTTTGTGTTTGGACTTAGTTACCCTGACAACGTTAAATTGATTCGTAACATCGCCTATACATGTTTGTTATGTGCATATATAAATGTATGTAGATAGTATGGGCATGGTAGACTATAATGGCAGGGACGACTCGGTCCTAGCAGACACTCCAAAAGATCGATGCTCATCGATACGAATACTGACTTAGCTTTCCTTCCAATAATGGAATAACGGATTTTGTACAATTGAAAACATTTTTTTTTTTTTTTCAATTTCCAAGTACTTTTATGGAGTTAGTAATTTGCCGAATATGTTGAATAAGCGTATTGTTTCAGGCTTAAAAATGAATTGACAGAAAAATTTTTTTAGTTTTTTTTTTCAAGTACTTAGAATCCGTCAATTTTTCAAGATACATCGAGCAAATTGCTTCGTTCCAAGTACTTTGTAAAATCGTATTCTGCTAATCCTGAAATTTCTCTGAGAGCCTTTTTGCTATCAAAGTACTTGGAGCAGTACCAATTAATTCTCCGAGTACTTGGAAAACATTCTGATTATTAATTTTTCCTCAGGTATTTTGATCCAAGTACTTTTCCCAATTTTTTTAAATCAGCAAAAAAAAGTATCAATCCCAATTCCCCGCGTAGTACTTCGAGGAGAGTACTCAACTACTCTTTCAAGTAGTCCGTATAATAGACTTGGCCAGTTTTAAGGGTAGCTTGCTCCAAGTATTTTTTTTTTTTTTTCATTTTCAAAGTTAGGGGTGAAAAAATTCATTCGTTTAATCCTGTAAAGTATTTTTGACGGTACAAAAAAAATTCCTACTATTTCGGTTTTCAAAGTACTTGGAAAAATTTTCTTCCTCATAATCCTTACGCTCAGAGCTGAGTTCACTCAAAGTAATGCGGCAAACGACAGCTCAATGTACTCAATATATACTCTGTTGGAAATATTTTTTTTTTCAGAGTACTTAGAAAAAGTTACTTTTGAATTTTAAATTTGACGTATCCTCCCAACCAAAAGTGACTTTCGTCGGCAATATTGCATACTTCATGATAAGATAAAAATCGGAAAAAATTCAACCACAATGAAGACGCTAAGAGGATTACTTTTTAATAATAATAATGCCAAAAATTTATCAATAAATTGTTTAAACAAAACATTTTTTAACGAATTTTTAGGGAATGCTTTTTTTTTGTCATGCGAAACGAATTCTTTGATTTTTCTGACTACACATGAATTTTTTTTTTTTTTTTTCAATTTCCTTAACATTTTGAAATTTCGGTTTTCGGAAATTTGTAAAGATTGTATTTACGAAACTATTCGTTCGATGCCCTGGAAACTTCTTATATTGTAATATACAACGTTTTTACGAAAAACATGTACAAAGTTTACGATATTTCCTGCATTTTTCAAAATTAAAAAATTTTCAAAAACCAAAATTTCAAAATGATAAGGAAAATTTTTTAAAAATTCACGTGTAGTCAGAAAATCCAACGAATTCATTTCACGTGTCAAAAAAAAAACTTTCCCGAAAAATTTGTCAAACAATGTTTTGTTTGAACAATTTATCGATAACTTTATGGCATTATTATTATTCATAATTAATCTTCTTATCGTCTTTATTGCGGTTGATTTTTTTCCGATTTTTATTTTATCATGAAGTATGCAATATTGTTGACGAAAGTCACTTTTGATTGGGAAGGTACGTTCGATACATCTTTAACGAAGTATACTCGATTAATTTTGAAGTACATCGGAGAGCGGATTTCGACGATTCAAAAAATGATAATGAGAGAGAGAAAGAGAGAGAGAGAGAGAGAGAGAGAGGGATGAAAAGTATTCGAGTCCAATAAGTACAATCTCATGATCAAGCGTGAGCATCCCCCGTGTGCTTGCGTTTTGTTTTCCCACTGACGATGGAAGAAAGCAAAATGAAATGTCATGAACGAAATTTTCTACAATGCTTGCCAACGGTACTTAACTCGGGCCAGGGTGACTGAACCAGTGAATGAACGCATAAGCCTTTTTTCTATTTCGATAAAGCCGTATAATTTAACTTATTACGAATTTCTTTATGAGCTAATTAGATCTTATAGAACAATGTTCACAGAATATTAAAAAAAATATTCGAAGTGCCCTGTTCGCAAGGATTTTGTAAAAAAAAATTATAATGAACGAAATTACCAATTTCCCAGTGAATGAAAAAAAATTCCAATGAATGAACTCATATCTTTCCAGTGAATGAACGTACAATGGAACCAGAGATGCGTACGCATACTCGTGCGTTTTGAGGTTATGAAAAGCCTTTTCAACGCTCGTTCAATCACTGGAAATAGGTTAAAAAGCTGGACCAGTGAACAAACGGCCATATATCGCAAACAATATTGGGTTTTTGACCAATAATTCATTAATATAATTGAAGCTTAGCAATGTATAACGTTGAAAAAATTATTGCATATCTTTTAAAAAGATTTATCGAGGTGGTATGGAATATTCTGGTATTCGATGCACAGTCAGATGGTTATAACAACATGGCTGTCTCTTATGAATATGCGCCCCAAGTACGAAAAAAAAATCCATAGCATCGCAAATCTTTCACAGCGTCAAATAATATCACTGCTAGATGTTTTCTCAGAATTTTCATTTCATTATGAATACAAAATTCTTCATAATAATAGAATCATATCTCTGTCGTTTAATTAAAATACTAAGCCTGTTCATTCGCTGGTAGGTGTTCATTCACTGGTTCGGTCACCCTACGTACGATATGGATTACTCGAACGCAACGAGCACGCCGTACCAGGCGCGTATACAAGCTACACGGATTACCTGATCAATCCCCGCAACTACGACCCGAGAGCTTCGATTGCACTCGTTCAGCGCCATCTTTTTCTTCCTCTACCGCGCATGACGATGACGTACATCCGTTTACATCCCTCACAGCTCATTTTCCCATTACCGTACGAAATTAAGGGTGGGGATAAGTAGCTAAGCATCGAAAAAAAAAAAAAAACTTGGCAAAACAATTTTTCGACTCTATAAGCTACGAAAAAAAAAAAAAAATTAATTAATTCTCCACGACTAGCCGTGAGGTTTTATTTTTTCTTCCTTCGCCTGTACTGAATTTCAATGAAACTGTACCAATTAATCGAAACTGGATCGTTGATTTTTTTTTCCCCCCTCGCCCAACCCTTTTTTTTTCTTCTTCTCGCGAGAATAAATGTCTCCGAGTCTTGCGAGAGTAGGTACATTCACAAATGAGACTTATAGCTCGAGCGAGAATGCTGAATAGGCAAGGAAAACAAGTTTTTCCAGTTCTCCAAATGAACATTTGTCACTCGGATTCTTTTTTCTTTTTACTGGAATAATTTCCTCCCCCCCCCCCCCCCCCCCCCCCCCCCAAAAACGAGTCTCTTTTCTTCATCGATCGAGCAAAATTATATCTGCGAGTTTTGGTAGAGTGAATGGGGTAAAAAAAAAAAACCACGCAAGACTTGAATATTTATCACAAGTGATGAAAAAAAAAAAAAAAACCTTTTATTAGAAAATAAATAAAAGAGTCCTGGATGAAGAGGGTGATCGTTGGTGTGGTCGAAGAAAGGGCTTAAGGGGTAAGTGTAGGGAGTAAGGGTTGAGAGAATTTAAAAAATATATATATATATATATATACGAAAAATCCTGAACAGATCGTGGTCCAGGGGAGACGAGCCAGAGCCCGAAGATTTGTTTGATTTTTTTTGAGAAATTGGGACGAGAAAAGAGGTCGAGGGAATCGGAGTCGTCGAGAAGATTGGGGGTTGTTTTTTTTTTTACAACTCGTCGCTTTGGTTAAGTCCTCAAGAATGGTCCTAAAGTATTGTTTTTTTTTTTTTTTCGTTCTTTGCTTTTCGCAGATCGAATATTATGAATAATAATATTTTGGGATATTTTTTTCAGCCAAGAGACGAATGATTTAATAATGATGAATCGATTGGTTTTATTCGAAAAAAAATTTTCGGGCCAAGACCCGTTAATGACGATTGACAAATGTCGTTGGGCGAGATCGGGTGATCGATGATCATCGTCGTCGTAAAAAAGATTTTTTTTTTTTCCTCGATGATTTCGATGATTCCTCGTCGTAATATTGGGGCAGGGGGGGGGAGCAGTAGCTTTAACGATGATCACCGAAAGGGGGGGGGGGGGGGGGGGATGAATTTTGTTCGAAGCTCGAAAAAAAATGAAGAGTAGTTTTGCGTTCACCGTTGAACCATCCCGGACCTCGTTGGATTGTTGTTGTTGTTGATTGTCGTATTTATCGATTGATTGTTCGTCCTAATATCGTCAGCTTGTTCGGTTGATGGAGAATGGATTGTGAATGAAATTACCAGCCGTGTCCGTGACCGTGAACGGGCTTGATTTGAATCTGGGGCTCGGAGTAGTGCTCGACTCCGATGAGATGGGGATGAGCAACGTGATTGGCGTGAAGGGGAATTCTCACGACATGGTTATGCGCGCTCAGCTTGAGGGGAGATGGGTGAAGAGCTGGAACAGCCGCTGGCTGAGCAACATGGAGAACCTGAACGTGCTCTACGTGATGCTGCAAAAGATTGGAAAACAAAAAAAAAAAGAAAAGAAAAAAAAAGAACAAAAATTAGTAAAGAAAAAAAATGTTTTTCAATGATCGAATCATCGTTTCTATGAAGAATGATTTTTTTTGTTTTTGTTGCTTAATTGTTCGAACGACAAACAATGATTTTGAGATCATTGCACGAAAGGATGATTGTCGAAAAAAAAAAAAAATGATTTTTGCGATATCATTTTGTCGCAAAGTTGAGTAATTATTTTGTCGCAAAGTTGAGTCATTATTTTGTCGCAAAATCGTTCAATGATTCGTGAGAATTTTTTGTTTCTTCACAAAAAAAAAAAAAAAAAAAAAAACAAATCTTTCTTCATGCACGAAAAATTCGATGAACTCAAACCTCAGCGTGATTCAAACCTATATTGAGAAAAGTATCACACTATAATGACGACGTTGCCTCACGATTCGATCGATCTTTTTTTTTTATTTTTTTTATTTTTTTCAAATTATAATCCAAAGCTTCGTCGACCGATTCCGCGATCTCTTAATCGCGCGTTTTGCATTACCTGATGAGGATAATGTGGCACCGCAATGACTGGCTTGGCCTGGGGCTGCCATGCCGGTTGCCAGCCTGAACTCGGCCAAGCAGACTGCGGCTGCCAGCCCGAGCTTGGCCATACCGAACTCGGCTGCCAAGCCGACGAGCCCTGCCACGGATTCGCGACCTGAGTGTTTCACGCATACGTTTTACGGTAATTTTTGTTTGCTTTCTTTCTTTTTTTTTTTTTTTTTACTTTCTCCCAATGACCCATAGTGTGAATGACACTTTTCGTTTTATTGACACTGATGAACGACATCGTCCTGGATGCCTTGGAATTTTGCTTTGTGTTACACGGATGACATTACAGAGAGGAAATGACGAAGAAAACCAAACGAAATTCGATGACTGGACCCGTTCGAGGCTTTTTCTCTTCGAATCATTTTTGTCACAGGAGATTTTTGTGATTCGTCGCTGAACGACCACACCGTCGTACAGCTGTGATTTGTTTTGTTTTGTTTTGTTTTGTTTTTTTTTTTTTTTTTCCCCCCAGGCCAATAAGAGTCGGGACAATTGGTGACGATTTTAATGAACTTTCGCGAAAAAATAGACGGGAATATTGGAAGAAATATACATCGAAATATCGACGATCGATTTTGTTGACGAGAAAAATGAGTAATTGAAAAAAAAAAAAAAAAAAAAAAAAAACGAATGTCCGCGGGAAACGTTGCCCACGCCGAGCCGGCGTAGCTACGCGGAAGTTTGCGTTTCACCAACCGGTTATTAGAGTTTCGATCGCAGTAAAAAAAAAAAGTAAACAAATAAAATAGAATTTAGAAGAAAAAAAAGTGTAAAATGAATTCGATAATTTTGCGGAATTTTCTCGAGCACTTTTCCGATGTTATGACACACATAAGGCAACGTTCAACGATACGACTATTGTTATTATTATTATTAATATTATTTTTTTTTTTTTTCAACAATTTCGTTAGTTGCGAGATCGTCGTGGATTAGACACGATTCAGCGACCGTTTGTTGCACGTGAGTTATGAATTATTGAAAATAAAATTTTAATCACGATGAAGATTTTGTGAAAATTGAGTGATTGATTTTTTTTTTTTTTTGCTTTTTAATACTCACGTCGTAGCCGGGGAAGGCGCTGACGGCGGCCACAAGGGCGAAGAGAACGATCTGTAATAAAATTTGTCAATTTTTACGAGGATATATATATTTAAAAAAAAGATTGAAAATATCAATTCTGTAGATTTCAATTTTCGTTTTTAATTAAATTTTTTTTTAAATTATACAAATGTATTGATTTGAATTTTTCCAAAATTTCAATCCAACCCCTCTCTCTATCTCTCTCAGAAAATTGCCTCCTTTGTCGGATTGAAAATCAACGAATACATTGCGAGAGTATTAAAAATGACCCAGGACAAAATACGTAAATGCAAAATTTTTGAAGCTTTTTTATTTTCACGTTGCCTCGAAAGGAAATTTCGTAAAAACGAATATCGATTTGTGAACTGTTCTTTTTTTTTTCAAATTCAATCACGTCAAGGACCAGGACAATATTAATTTCAATAGCGAAGAAAAAAAATTGCTGATTGAAAAAACACGAAATATTGAAATAAAAAAATATATTTTTGTAAAATAATGAAAAAAAAAAAAAACAAATTTAATAATATCACTGTTGGTTGATTCGTTAATGCACAAGTTGGTTTATCGTTGATCAACTTACGAACAGCTTCATGTTGAATTGTTTTTGCTTGTGCGAAAGACAGGGAGCACTGGATGACTTAGGGGCAGCGCGGTTAGCTTTTATAGTGGTTCCCTGCCCCGGTATCATGCAACGTTGGCACGTAAAAGTATCTTCGGTGGTGGCAAGTGCCCCATTACCCACCCGTGAGTAAGCTGAGTATACCATGGGGCGGGGATCGAGCGTATGTATTTTGTAAAAAGTCCTCGCCGGCGTACGTAAGGTATGGATACGAACTTAATCATTTTACGTATCATACGACTTTGATGTATATATCCGTCATTGCATATTCACCTAATTGCACACGTATCGTATGAAAAAAAAAAAAAAAAAAACCCCCAAGACAGAATGTCCAAAAGATCCCTTTCACAATTGACAAACGATGATCCTGTGGAATCCTTAAGGATTCGTATTTGATTTTTAATCGAAATTTTAATTTAATTTTTGCTCATTAAGCCTAACTAGCCATTAATATTTCATTGAAATAAAGTAAAATGCAAGTAATATGACTTTGATTAATATAATATTAATAAAATATTATCATAATAATATTGATATTAATTAATATTTCATTTTTTGCATTTAATTATTTCTTAATTATCATTTTTTTTTTTCCAATTAATTTTTTGTACAATGTTCTGTCTTGTAATTCGTCATTAAATCGAAACAAATGCTCGTGAATTGAGGTTTTTTTTTTTTCTATAATTTAGTTGGAAACTTTTCGTGGCAAAAAAAAAAAAAAAAAAAAATTCAGGAAGGGCGAAAATAATAACGATAATTTATCTGTATGATTAAATTTAAATTAATTGAACTCTTAATTGCTCTTAAAATGTGTCGGTATAATTGTTGATTTTTTATTTAATGGAAATTGCTTCGTTTTTTTTCAAAAAAGCCACCAAAGTAGCCATTTTTTTTTAATCTCAAAATTTGCCTGTCACTTTAAACTCGAAAAAAAAAAAATGTTGATCCTTTTGGCCTGCCGAGCATTAACGAGGTGTGTCAGTTTCTTAAGGAATCGAACGAGAAATTGTGCAATTCGCAGGACTCGCGAACGCAGTTGGCCAATGTTACTGTAATTTTTTTTTTTTTTTTTTTTTCCTTTGAACAGTCTCTCGATTCTGCGTCGTAGGAAAAAACGAGTTATTTCCTGAAATTGAGCAAAATCAATTGGGAGGAGATTGATTAAAAAAATTTTTTCGTAAATTTCGTTTGTCATGGATGTAAGAATTTTTCTTTAATTAACGAAAATTCGGTATCTGTCAATTATTTTCGAAAATTTTGTGAATTTATTGTCGTTGAAAATCTGGGCTAATTATTTTGAGAAGAGACTCGGCCAAAAATCGAAGTTTATTTCATGACGTAGTAAGGATGAATTTTTGTCGCAATTCGCGAGAATGTTTAAACAAACGATGCGCATGTAAATTCAGCGATTTTT
>OY751322.1:20859634-20969634 GCA_963564615.1 Rhorus exstirpatorius | reverse complement strand
TTTTTTTTTCCTCATTGCTGGTTTCAACGAGCCGTCACGTTATTTCGCGCCTTTTCGAAGACCGGCAATACCAGGGTTAGAGAGAGAGAGAGAGAGAGAGAGAGAGAGAGGGAAATTTAAACTCGAGTGATAAGAAAGGAGAAAAATCGAGAATTAATCGCTCCAGTGAGCCAGGTATCACCTGTTTTGTGCTGGAGGCTCGACTAATAACTGGCTCACATGGAACTGACCCACGCGGGTGTGTCATACTCGAAGATTGGGTTGTCGCAAACACGATATATCCCATATAAATGTTCGAGGGATTTCATGTCGAATAAACGATCCATAATTTTGCGTCAAAGTTCGTTTTTTTTTTTCATAACTCCAGATATTCGGTAATCGGGCTACCTTAATGGTTTTCGAAGGTTTTCCATCCTGTAAGAATAGAATTCCGCGAGTCCAATTGATTTTACATATTTTACAACCAACTGCATTGCAATTAAGACAATCTAGTCGACTCTAACCCACTTTGCGAGAATTTATGGGTTAAGCCTTATTTCGTTGATCGATGGTAGTTCAATCGGATAACGAGGATTGTCATTCACGACTCTTGCGTATCAACCGACGATCGTGAATCGGATTAAACAAGTTAAACTCATCATCGATGATTTTTCCTGAACTGGGTTAAAGTAGATTTGACCTTGTAAATAATAGAATAAAAATCAACGCACATTTTAATTGATCCCGAGGCGGTTCATGAGTATTAACTCGAGAAAAAAGGCAAATTTTTCCTGCCTCAAACCACTCGATGACAATTTTTGGGTTAAGCCTCATCCGAAGTAACTCAATCTGAGATCGAACATTGAGATTCACCAATTAGCATCAAAATTCGTTCACTGAAGATGTAACTCCATCGAAACTAAGTCTTGACCCATGATTCACGTTAAGCTGTGTTAAACTAGGTTCGTCTTAGTTCCAAGTTCCGGTCATCACGAAATTGCCTTTTTTCATTGCTCCCGACGAGTCATCCCCATTCCTGCAGCCCCAATGAGTTTAACTATACATCTGGAATTCTCTACGAAGAAGATATTCTCCATATCCTCAATCGTTGCTTGGTTAACAGCTCAATTTTTTGGATAACCCAAATTATTATTGGGTCCAGGATAGCTGATCTGGAATGGAATGCCCCATGTTTCCCTATGCAAGAATTCAACATAAATATACGTTGAAACCTTGTATATACGCAACCCTAAAATAGATAATAACGAGAGTTGAAGTGAAAGTGAATATTTGTGGATAGAGAAAAAAAAATGAAATAAATTAATAAAAAAAAAAAAAAATTCCTTTCCACACTCGTATCAAAACAGGTCGAGTATTTTTCTGGATTATTTATGCAGTGAAGTATGAAATACCCCGCCTATAAAATGCGTATACGAACGAGACGAGATCTCAGTAGGATCAAATGAGCCTGCCGGGCTCGAGAATCATATTAGCGGGTTCTCGCTCTTGATAACGCAGCAAAACGATGCTGCTTATACAGCAATGTTGCATTCATATATATATAGGAGCCTTGGTGCTCCAGATTACGCCTCGTACAGCCCAAGGATGGCGATTGCGCGAGGTAAATAGCCTGAGGCTCCGTCCATACGGATTCCCATATCTGCCGAGAGACCAGCCAGCTCTAGTCTAGAATCTCCGATCCGCAAACTCGAGACAAGAACCAAGAGCCTAGAAAGTACGAGTTTTAGCGAGATAAGAAGACTATAGCGTGTATAGACTCAAACGCACGAAGCTGAGCACGGAGACAGCGTAAATTCGCGCCTATATCGCTCCACGATCCGTTCATCCTCGGATCACGAAAAGTCGAGAAAACTTGGATCAAGGAATGGCTTAACCCTGACTCGTCACGGAAGATCAAGAGCCATCGCGATGTACTGGGGTAAAATCGAGTGTTGGACATTCGAAAGACGGCCTTTTCCCGAGCAAGCTCCCTCGGTAGCTCAAAATTTCTTCGAAACAGCGAGAAAGCCTTCGAATTATCTTCGAGACGACGCCTCGAGCATCTTTCAAATTGACGCGACGCACGAGGCTAGGGTTGCGCTAAAGCCGCCATTTTGGAGAACACTATCTTCGAAATATCCCAGGAACGGTTGCTCCTACGACGAAAAAGATTGAAAGTATTTTTGCAGAATACAAAATTTCCCATCATTTTTAGTTTAAACTTTTTTTTGTACAGTCCGTATTTACCGAGTTACAGAGCGTCAAATTTTGAATGAACAATTCTTCTCGTAAAATAATTCGTGTGAATCGCACACCGAAAGCAGCGAACTTTGATGCACTGTAACTTGACAAATAACGATCCCACGGGAAAAAGTTATTTATAAAAATGGTAAGAAATTTTATGCTCTATAAAAATGGTTCTAACCATTTTTGTCGTGGGAACAACGGTTGAGGCAACATTGACGTTTTTTTTTTTTTTTTCAATCCGCGCTGTTACCAAAACTTTTGCCTTCCGTCTTTCTCCATTCCCGGTCTGTTTATCCAACGGTTTTTTCTTTTTTTTTTTTTTTTTTATTACGTTGCGTCAACTGATTAATCCGGCAATACGTTAAGAAGAATCGTCGCACAGTTCCCATCGCCCGGTACTCGCGCCATTCTTCGAGCAGATGGAAACTCAGCGAGACTTGTACGGGACAAGTGTATACAATGGCAAAATCTTTCACAAAAGATTTCTTTCGCATTTTCTTGCAGCAATCGGGCTGTTCGTCTCAAAGTAAGAGAAAAAAAAATAAAAACGGACTACGAATAGTCGTACAAAGTTACCTCATGAAAAGCATAACGAGTTTTTTTTTTTTCTTCTATTTTCCCGGCATATCTTTGCGGAAGATCGGGAATAAGGAATTCCCGGATTATAGTTTCTCGCAATGCATTAGAGTCTTTCTCTCTCACTCATTGCGTTGGATCCGATGGATTGCATATGAGCGTTGATATATATGGTTGGAAGAAGGCGAAAAGCGTGGTAAAACACCGTTATACCGATCAATCTTAGCAGCGGCAAGCCTGACGTTAATAAAGACTGCGCAATTATCCTTTCTAGCTTAGCGGGCGTTGAAGAATTATCCCCCCCCCCCCCCTTTGATATGAACTCCTGAGGCTCGCGGTATGGAGCTTTTTGTTGAAAACCGAATATCGTATGATTATGAAACGAGAAAAAAAAAAAATCGTTTCGATGATCGGTAATAAAAGAACTGGAACTCCGGAGAGCAGGGTAAGGGCTTTTGGTTCTTATAATTCAACGTGGAGACGCTGATGACGATCACCTCGTCACAGTGAGCCAGAGCCCCGGGCGAATGACTTTGAGAATTGCTAACTCGGTAAAACGTTTGAAGAGAGAAAGAGAGAGTGAGAAGAGAGAGAGAGAGATAGAGAGAGATGGGTTTAGTTTTGATGTTGTTCGATAGAAAATTGAGCAGGGTATAATTTGTGTTTGAGTAAAGATTAATTTTTAATCAAAATTTCGGTAAAAAAATAAAATCAAATTAATCGGAGCAATTTGAATACAATTATATTTTATTAATTAAAATTTTATTGAATAAATTTTTCAATAAGTTTCAGCTGTTTGAAGAATCGAGTCGCACTTTTCCAGAGATACTATAGTAGGGGAAAATGGCAAAGAGAGGGGAAAAAAACAGATCGAGAGGCAATGACATCGATCACATCGATCACGAGGTTTAACGGTTGCGTCCTCATTAAGGGGTAACACCACTGTAAAAACAAAAGAAAAGCGCGCTTTTTTCACCATTTTTTTTTTTTAGATAGAAGAAAATTTAATAGGATAATAATATTTAAGGAAGTTATTAGGCATATATTTGAGTATAATACAAAAATTTATTATAAAAAAATATTTAAAAATGACGACACTCGAGCCATTCTCGTGAAACTGAATGAATTCTGCGGCACGCAGTGCTGCAGAATTTCATATGCAAATTTAAATCTAGAAAAAAAAAAAACTACTCAATCTACATGTCTATAGCTAGAGAAATACGTAGGGGATTTTAAAAATATTGATTTTTGTGTAATTGGCGAGTATTTGAATGAAAATTTTGAATTTTCGACAAAAGAGAGGGCACTTATTTGTTAATAAATAATGTTTGAATTAACTTCTCGAAAATCCCCTACGTATTTCTGTAGCTATTAATATATCTATAGATTGAGCGCTTTTTTTTCAAATTCAAATTTGTGACAGTTACACTGCGTGCCGCATGTCTCGCGAGAATGGCTCCAGTGTTGCCATTTTTGAATATGTTTTGATAATAATTTTTTGTATTATACTTAAATATATGCCTAATAACTTCCTTAAATATTATTATCTTATTACCTTTTCTTCCATCCCAAAAAAAATTGTGCATTTTTAGATTTTTACAGTGGTGTTACCCCTTAAGAAAGCTTTCGTGCTGCACCATTTCGTTTCTCATGTTATTCGGGATATTCGTGTAAATTTTACAAGACACAGGCATCACAAGTTTTCCCATTCAACAATTGTTTTTTTTTTTTTATATTCTTCGGATCGCGAGACCGCCCTAGATTGATCGATTTCTAATTTTGTCTTTTTCAATGGCATTTTGTAAATCGGCAAAAAAAAACGATTTTTTTATGGCTCATCCACGAGTCGCGACTGTACCGATCAAAGCTTCCTTAAACCTGCTTTAAGCCTCTCGAGATAGGATTCAATCTTCTTGGAGGAACATTGTATTGCGCGAGACAGTATAGTGACGAAATGGGGGAAAGAAAAGGAAAAAAAAACCCCCCGAAACGATCGAGGAATTTTTAGAGTCGATACGGTAGCGTTATTGTTGATGGCTTTAAAAGTGCAACGTTACCGATCCGAGTCAGGGCATTGGCTCTTCATAGATCGGCTCTTGTATTGCAAAAAAGTTTATCGATCCTGATCCCATATCGCTTTTTCGTGAGTTACAACAAATTCTCTTTTCCCAATTTATTTGTTATTGCAACATTGAACCGTCTCTCATTGGTATCGATCCTTGAGATTGATCCTGAACGAATAGCTGAAGGCTCGGAAAAAAAAATTGGGAAAAAAAATCGAAGGGTGCAGCGTGCAAATGATGTGGAAATTTCTGGATAGGAATTCACACGGGGCTGAGACTCAAATTTACAAGTCACGCTGAAAACGGACGGTCCCGCGTGTGTGTGTATAAATAAATTGCATGCTCGATCTTCGTTTTCGATCGATCTCGACGCTTTACTCGATCACAAAAGAATCCCCGCCCGAGTTCAACGATCGTGCATTGGAACATTTATTATATTTTCAGGCGAAATCACGAACACGCCTCTATTACGTTATCCGTATACACACGCGCACGTATACATGTATCTATATGTATGTATATATATAAATTTATAAGTGCACCGATATTACGAGCTCGCATACTTTTCCTTGCGAAAGCAATATTGCCAGTTGCATTAATTTTCCCGGAAGAAAACTGAGAGAGTGGAACACGCTTCGGGTCTCGCCTTAATAACGCTCAAGCGTTAAATTTTATAATTCTCAATGAAATTCGTAAACCACTGGAAAGAGAAGAGAGAGAGAGAGAGAGAGAGAGAACGACAGTGAGATAATTCATAATCAATTTTATAAAAATACACGAAATTGCAAAAATTTACGTACAAAAGTTTTTTATTATTTTTATTATTATTATTGTTTTTATTATTGTTGCTTAGGGGTGATTTATAGGTTATAAGATTTTATACAAGAAGTCTTGCTAAATAATAGAAAATCATAGGGAAAGATTTATATCAACGATATAAAAGAAAAAGGAGAACTGACTCATCGGCCATGTGCATTTGTGCAATATTTCAGTATTAAATTTTTCCTCCTTTTTTCCATTCTACCAACGAGCGATAGACTCATAAATTAGACTGCTAATGAGGACAATAATAATAATAATAATAAAACTAATAATAGTTATAGCACTATTAATAATGTATAATTTGTATTAAAAGTGTCGTTTTAAGAATATTGTAAATTGGTAAGAATTCTACAAAAAAAAAAACAAACAAAGGCTCAACGGTTTTCAAAAGCAAAATTTGTTTTTCTAGAAAATCAATATAAATCGTACACACTTTAAATTGGTAATAAAATGAAAAATTGGTCGTAACTAACTCCAAAAAAAAAGTACATACACAGGTATGTATATATTGGGATCCTTGTGTAGGATTTTTTTTTTAATTTTAATGGTCTCAGCCCCCAAATCGGTTTGAAATTAATAAAAAAAAAGATCCCTGAATTTTTTCAGATTTTTATTTTGACGATTGACCCTGGCCAGCGAGGTAAAAGTTTCTCATGGGGTTTATAGGGGTAGCCGTATAAAATTTGAAAGTATCAATATTTTTCAGTCGAAAAATCTAAAATTTTGGAAACTTCATCTGCATTGATGCAGCTATGTGAAAAAAAATTGATAACGCTATTTTTTTTTTTTTAGTTTTACATGAGTTATTCCATGTCCAATATATAGACTTTTTTCCCTCCGAAACACGGTTTTCAACGATTTTTAATTTATAATAATTGATAAAAAAAAAACTAGAATGCCAGCTCTTGAAAAAAAAAAATTAAAATCAATATTTTTAAAATTTTTATATAGTTCCATTTATATATTTATATTTTATTTATAGTTTGCTTCATAATTTATTTATTTTTTATAGTTTATTTATAGTTGTTCCATAAGTTTATAGTTGTTCCATAAGTGAGGTTTAAGTGAAAGGACACAGCGCGTTCAAACGCAAGGCGTACCTAAATTAAAACACTGGCGGATAATTAAATTGAATTAACCCATTATGCGTGATTGTTGTATGTTCCGTTGTGTAAAGGAGAGGGAATTTTCTCGTTTCCAAAAGACAAAAAAACGTCGCAATAATCGGTATCACTCTCGGATACCAGAATTCTGGATCAGGATAATTACTGATCCATGGAGCATCTTATAATTGAAAACTATCATTGTCATCGTAAAATATAACAATCGAAAAGAAAAATATATTTCATTATATAAGACTGGCGACAGTCTTGTACTGAATACTCGACAAAATTCCTCGAAAGTACAATTGAATATCGTCTAAATCAAAATTTATTTGAGCCAGTACAACAGTCAAATCGAACGAAAAGTACTAGTCAAAGAGCTATCAAAATATCGAGATTTGACAAGAGCACAGGACGTCGATGCTTCCAATATATATAGGCGCACAAATATATAACTCTTTCACATCAACATCGCGAGAACTATACATGGCCAAAACACATAACGTAGGAAAAAGAAAAAAAAAGACATGATAAAGAATATGGAGGTCGAATAGCTCCTCAACTCGTTTTTTCTACAAGGATAGATAAACTATAGCATAATGTATAGCGATTTAAGTAAATCGTAATTCTATTTAGTTACTAGTTTTTAATCCGTTAAAAAAAGGAAATCGTTTTTTTTTTATTTTAGTTACTGGTTTTAAATCTTTAAAAAAACAAAAAAAAAAAAACAAAAGGGGAGAAGTAGTTTGCCTTTCACACCATACTAAAAATATCTGCGAAACAGAAATTATTCAAAATAGGTGCGGACAAGGGCTCTATGCATTTATGCAACTATATATAGTGATTCGGGGTACATGACGGATTTTTATTCAATCTAGAGCGACACAAGTAAATTTTATCTCTTGTTTTTAAAATTCCAATGTACTCATGCAATAATAAATACTCATAATTGTAATAATTATAATTATAATTCTTCTAGAAATTTTCATGATGCTGTTTGTGAGGTTATACTTTTATTTATGTACTAAAAATGATATTTTTAATGTTGCGTATCTTTTCATCAAATGATTCTTTATTTCCTTTCATAACAGCTCCTCGTTTTTTCAATTCTGCTTGTAATTTCGACACTATCCACGATAAATATTCGTCATTTCGATCCATTTTAGTCTAATTACACTTTATATCATTTAAAAAAAAACCGCGAAAAGGCGCAATCGATGATGCCGCCATCTGAGCTGAGCTTCTCATATGCGAAACCCTATTTTTGTAAAGGCCTCAAATCTCCATATTAAAGGAATGAGAAAAAATAATCATCCGACTAACATTAAACTTGATTAATACGATTTTAATTAAACCATTGGCCATCAATAACGATTTATAAATGAACAAAATAATGTAAAAGTTACCGAGACAGTTTCATACCACTGAGCGAGAATCGCTTAATGAAGCCAACTTCACAGAGATACATATCTAGCATGAGAATAATAATATATAATTATAACATGGATCCCAGTATCCCAGAATAAGATTTTAGTCTAATTACACTTTATATCATTTAAAAAAACCGCGAAAAGGCGCAATCGATGATGCCGCCATCTGAGCTGAGCTTTCTCATATGCGAAAAATATTCTCATATTTGTAAAGGCCTCAAATCTCCATATTAAAGGAATGAGAAAAAATAATCATTCCACTAACATTAAACTTGATTAATATGATTTTAATTAAACCATTGGCCATCAATAACGATTTATAAATGACCAAAATAATGTGAAAGTTACCGAGCAAGTTTCATACCACTGAGCGAGAATCGCTTAACGAAGCCAACTTCACAGAGATACATATCTAGCATGAGAATAATAATATATAATTATAATATCCCAGAATAAGAGGAGTAAGCGAGTAAGAGAACTGACCTGATCAATCAGTTCATAAGTTTCTCGTTGTGTCTTATTCACCGTCGAAGTTTCACGAATATCTTTGATTTAAAAGAAAAGCAAAAATGACGTCGGTTCTCGTACCAGAAATTCCAGCATCTGGATTTTCCTTCGATCTCTGTCAAAGGTAAGACGTCAAACGCAAGAAATTTCAACAAATTCGCGCGAATGCTCAAGCGTACCGAACGAAGTTTCATACATCTCGCCGCTACATAACCTCAATTACAATAATGCTGTGTCACTTGATTCATCGAAATTTCCCAATTATCACTCGAGTGACGTCGGGAAATTCAATTTAAAAAATCCGAAATTATAAAAAAAAATCTTTTTTTTTTCATCTCGCCTGTGCAAACATTTTTACGGAAAATCCCGAACGCGAGATAAACGAATTTCGCGATTACGAATTTGTTTTTTTTTTTTCAAATTTTTTATCCAGTCCAAAAAAAATCAAATCGATCCCCCCCCCCCCTTCGCCCTGGCAAGTTTTTCTCGATGCGTAAAAATTTCCAATCAGAAATGATGCCCTGGCAAAAAAGGGATTTCCGGCGCCCAAGGCCCAGAAAACCGGCACCACGATAGTCGGAATAATCTACAAGGACGGCGTAATTTTAGGCGCCGACACAAGAGCCACCGAGGACACTATAGTGTCGGACAAAAATTGCAGCAAAATTCATTTCATCGCCGCAAATATCTAGTGAGATAATAAGAAAAAAAAAAAAAAAAAATTTTTTATTTCACCATAATTACGAATTCGAGAGCGAAATTTCTCCTCTCGAAACGCGCGACTAGTTTTTTTTTTTTTTTTTTTTTTTTCCCCCATTATCCCGACGAGCGTATATTTATATATTTTTCATTCTCGAATGAAAGTTGCTGCGGCGCCGGTACGGCGGCCGACACCGAAATGACGACTCAGATGATAGCCAGCCAATTGGAGCTTCATCGTTTGAGCACGGGACGCGTCGTTCACGTCTCGACCGCCAATATGATGCTCAAGCAGTTGCTATTTCGTCATCAGGGTCACATAGGAGCCGCGCTGATAGTCGGCGGCACCGACATAGACGGCTCTCATCTTTATTGCATATTTCCGCACGGCTCGTCGGAAAAGATGCATTACACGACGATGGGCTCCGGCTCGCTGGCCGCTATGGCCGTCTTCGAGAGCAGATGGAAACCCGACATGACGGTGAGTTTCGAGACGGAGAGCCGAGAGAGGCCAATGATGGCGTGACGAGATAATAAAATTTTTTACAATCGACAATTGTCGACCGATGAGGCAATTTTTACAATCGACAATTGTCGATTGATGAATTATCATCGTATCATTGGCGTCACAATGAAAATATGAAAAAAAATACAGAGCTGGGTTGAGGTACATGAGAGTACTTCGACTACCGATTACTTGAAGTACAAAGTGCTTGAAGTACAAATAGCTTGAGGTACAAAATAATTGATGCACGAAGTACTCGAAGTACAGAGCGTTTGAAGTACAAAATGCGCCAAGTACTTGAAGTACAGCGCGTTTGAAGTATAAATATCGTGAAGTACAAAATTATTTAAGCGCGAAGTACTTGAAGTACAGCGTATTTGAAGTATAAATATCGTGAAGTACAAAATTATTGATGCGCGAAGTACTTGAAGTACAGCGGTTTAAAGTACAAAGTTGCCAAACAAAGTATTTGAAGTACAAGGTGCTTGAAGTACAAATAGCTTGAAGTACAAAATTATTGGAACACGAAGTACGTGAAGTACAGAATGTTTGAAGTACAGAGCATTTAAAGTACAAAGTACTTGAAGTACAAAAGTATTGAAGCACGAAGTACTTGAAGTACAGAGTGTTAAGTACTTGATGTACAGAGTGAAGTACCAAGCACTATGAAAAGTGATTGAAGTACAATGTGATTGAAGCACGAAGTACTTGAATAACAGAGTACTTTAAGTACAAAGTGCTTGAAGTACAACATCACTGAAGCACGGAGTACTCGAAGTGTATCGTGTTTGAAGTACAAATTTGATGTACGGAGTGTTTGAAGTACATGGTATTTGAAGTACAGAATTATTTAAGCACGAAGTACTTGAAGTACAGCGTGTTTGAAGTACAAAGTTGCTATACAAAGTGTTTGAAGTACAGAGTATTTGAAGTACAAATATATTGAAGTACAGAATTATTTAAGCACGAAGTACCTGAAGTACAGCGTGTTTGAAGTTCAAAGTACTTGAAGTACAGTGTGTTTGAAGTTCAAAGTGCTTGAAGTACAACGTGTTTGAAGTACAAAGTGCTTGAAGTACAGACTTATTTAAGCACGAAGTACCTGAAGTACAGCGTGTTTGACGTTCAAAGTACTTGAAGTACAGTGTTTTTGAAGTTCAAAGTACTTGAAGTACAGTGTTTTGAAGTTCAAAGTGCTTGAAGTACAAAGTGCTTGAAGTACAGCGTGTTTGAAGTACAAAGTGCTTGAAGTAAAAAATTATTGAAGCGCGAAGTACTTGAAGTACAGCGTGTTCGATGTACAAAGTTGCTATACAAAGTGTTTGAAGTACAGATCATTTGGAGTACAATGTGCTTCAAGTATAAATAGATTGAAGTACAAAGTGATTGAAGCGCGGGGTACTCGATGTAAATAGTATTTGAAGTACAAAGTGCTTGAAGTACAAATAACTTGAAGCACAAATTTATTGAAAGGCGAAGAACTTGAAGTACAGAGTGTTTGAAGTACAATGTTGATACGCAAAGTGTTTGAAGTACAGAGTATTTGAAGTACAAATAGCTTGAAGTACAAAATTATTGAAGCACAAAGTACTTTAAGTACATAGTACTTGAAGTACAAAGTGATTGAATCACAGCGTATTAGAAGTACAAAGTGCTTGAAGTACAAAGTTCTTGAAGTACAAAGCGCTTGAAGTAGAAAGTGATTGAAATGCAAAGTACGTGGTACTTGAAGTACACGGTACACCGAGTGAAAAGTACTCGAAGCCAAAAGTAATAAAAGTGAAACGTGCTTGAAGCACAGAGTACTTGAAGTACTCGCGTATTTCAAGTACCGAGTACCGTAAATACTCGAAATATCAAGAACTTGAAGTATCGAGTACTTGAAATACTTCAAGTATAAAATACTTTTCAAGTTTTCACGTATAAATCTCGTAATTTCTAGTACTCGTATTTTATTTCTTGCGTACTCTTTGAACTCGTTTGATTTTTATTCGAGTACTTTTTGCATCAAAACATATTTTCACATTGCGCAATTCACTCAGGCCAGGCAGATTGGAACAGAAATATTTAAACGAATTGGAAATAATTAAAAAAAAAAATAGCATTGACGGTTGTCATTAAGATTAATTTAGCTTCGGGTTTGAAAAAGAAAATAACAAAGATTATAATTCACGGATTGTTAAAAACGAAGCCATGCATTGACAATGACACCGCAACTATACCGTAGCTCGAGCCTTTGAACGGTCAATCCTTACAATTGACCCGAAAATTCTCGTGTTTTGAAAAAAAAAAATTTCTACCCAAACTATTTCAGGTAAATCGAAATTTTTTTTTTTTAGACACCCTAATATATATGAACGATTTTTTTTTCTTTTTTTTTTTTTTTTTTTTTTTTTCTTATTACTCCTATTATCATGATCAGGAGGAAGAGGGCAAGGCCCTGGTCGCTGACGCGATACGCGCCGGTGTTTTCAATGATCTTGGCTCCGGCTCGAACGTCGATCTCTGCGTAATACGCAAAGCTGAGATACGCGGCGCTGATTTTGATGCTCGAGCCATCGATTATTTGCGTCCTTACGACGAGGCCAATGTAAAGGGCAAGCGACAGGGCTCTTATCGTTACAATCGCGGCACAACGGCAATTCTAACGAAGAACGTTCGTCCGATAATCGTCGAGGAGGAGACCGTTCGAAGAGTCGAGCTCGAATCCATGGACACGTCGTCTTAAAGCATTTTTTCCACGATAATTCGTTCTTCGTCTGTTTTTTTTCTTCTACTCTCTTTTTTTTTTCCCAAACAAACAATAAAATGACGTTTGATGATTACGGTGTCTTTTTCTTTTTTTTTTTCATTTTCATTCTCGCTGAGAAGAAAATGGGGGGGTTTTTTTTTTTTAATTGCAATTAAAAAAATTAATTACCGGTCCATGATGAGGGCAGGCATCGATGGATCGAAGGGAAAAATTGAAATAAAAATTGCACGTCGCTTCCTCGTTATTTGATCCTTTTATTTTTTTCCAAATTTGGCTTCGTCGCGACGCTTCGAGAGGCAAGATTGCGCAGCCGATGCGCAAGCTTCGGTTTTGCAGGTTTTTTTCTCACGAATTCGTTTTAGATCGTTCGAAAGCTTTGACGCTGTTTCAAAGATACTTTTTATGTTTACGGGAGTCAATTTTTTTGTCTTCGCTCCGACGCGCAAGAGCCGCTGTTGGGAATCGATAAAAATTTACATTGCCCTTTTTTTTTATCGCTATTCTTGCAGCGGACTGTGCGGAACACGCGGAATTTTCGATTTTGTATTAAGAAATTCGATACGAATTCGATGGACATATCCGGACGCAATATACTTCACTTTTTGTCCACTTCGAGCGCCGCGATAGATTTTCGTTTTCCCCACTTATTAATTTCATTTCCCCAATTAATATCAATAATGATTAATAATTATAATATTATTAATAATTATTATAATATAATAATATCAACATTAATATAATATCAATATTATTATAAAATTAATATTAATCAATTATTATAATATTAATAATTATTAGATAATTATTTTAAAATGTTGAGAGGCTGGAAATCTTCTGCAAATCATGTAGGAATACTGGACATACAATTTAGGGCCCGAAAGATGGCTAGAACTCCCGAAAATACACCAGCATATCACGAAAGTGTATGCTAAATCTTGAAATTCATTGTTAATAATTGTTTAAAAATCTTGAGAGGATGGAACTCTTCTGAAAATCATGGAGGAATACTTGACGTTTAAATTAGGGCCCCAAATAATCCTAAAACTCACGAAAATACACCAGCATATCACGATAGTGTATGCTATATCTTGATAAAAATTGTTAATAATTATTTAAAAATGTTAAGAGGCTGGAACTTTTCTGAAAATCATGTAGGAATACTAGATGTTCAATTTAGGGCCGCAAAAAAGGCTAGAACTTACGAAAATACACTAGCATAACACGATAGTGTATGCTAAATGTTGAAAATCATTCTTAATAATTGTTTAAAAATTTTGAGACGATGGAACTCTTCTGCAAATCATGTAGGAATACTAGAAATTCAATTTAGGGCCCCAAAAAGCCTAGAACGTACGAAAATACACTAGCATATCGTGATAGTGTGTGCTATATCTTGATAAAAATTGTTAATAATTATTTAAAAATGTTAAGAGGCTGGAACTTTTCTGAAAATCATGTAGGAATACTAGATGTTCAATTTAGGGCCGCAAAGAAGGCTAGAACTTACGAAAATACACTAGCATAACACGATAGTGTATGCTAAATGTTGAAAATCATTCTTAATAATTGTTTAAAAATTTTGAGAGGATGGAACTCTTCTGCAAATCATCTAGGAATACTAGAAATTCAATTTAGGGCCCCAAAAAAGCCTAGAACTTACGAAAATACACTAGCATATCGCGATAGTGTATGCCAAATCTTGATAAACATTTTAATAATAATTTTAAAATGTTGAGAGGCTCGAACTCTTCTAAAAATCAAGCGGGAAGACTGGAAGTTCAATTTAGGGCCCCAAAGAAGGCTAGAACTTATGAAAATACACTAGCATATCACGATAGTGTATGCTAAATGTTGAAAATCATTGTTAATAATTATTTTGAAATGTTAAGAGGCTGGAACTTTTCTGAAAATCATGTAGGAATACTAGATGGTCAATTTCGGGCCCCAAAGAAGGCTAGAACTCACGAAAATACACCAGCATATCACGATAGTGTATGCTAAATCTTGAAAATCAATGTTAATAATTGTTTAAAAATCTTGAGAGGCCGTAATTCGTCTACAAATCATGTAGGAATCCTCGGCATTCAACTTAGGGCCCGTAAGAAGGCTAGAATTCACGAAAATACACCAGTATATCACGATAGTGTATGCTAAATCTTTAAAGTCATTGTTAATAATTGTTCAAAAATGTTAAGAGGCTGTAACTTTTCTGAAAATCATGTAGGATTACTGGACATTCAATTTCGAGCCCGAAAGGCGGCTAGAATTCACGAAAATACGCCAGCATATCGCGATAGTGTATGCTAAATCTTGATAAACGATGCTAATAATTGTTCAAAAATCTTGAGAGGTTGGAACTTTCTGCAAATAATGCAGAAATACTGGTCATTCAATTTAGGCCCCTAAAGAAGCCTAGAACTCACGAAAATACACCAGCATATCACGATAGTGTATGCTAAATCTTGAAAATCAATGTTAATAATTGTTTAAAAATCTTGAGAGGCCGTAATTCGTCTACAAATCATGTAGGAATCCTCGGCATTCAACTTAGGGCCCGTAAGAAGGCTAGAATTCACGAAAATACACCAGTATATCACGATAGTGTATGCTAAATCTTTAAAGTCATTGTTAATAATTGTTCAAAAATGTTAAGAGGCTGTAACTTTTCTGAAAATCATGTAGGATTACTGGACATTCAATTTCGAGCCCGAAAGGCGGCTAGAATTCACGAAAATACGCCAGCATATCGCGATAGTGTATGCTAAATCTTGATAAACGATGCTAATAATTGTTCAAAAATCTTGAGAGGTTGGAACTTTCTGCAAATAATGCAGAAATACTGGTCATTCAATTTAGGCCCCTAAAGAAGCCTAGAACTCACGAAAATACACCAGCATATCACGATAGTGTATGCTAAATCTGAAAAATAATTGTTCATAATTATTCAAAAATTTTGAGACGCTGGAACTCCTTTGCAAATCATGCAGAAATACTTGGCATTCAACTTAGGGCCCGTAAGGAGGCTAGAATTCACGAAAATACACCAGCATATCATGAAAGTGTATGCTAAATCTTGATAAACATTGTTAATAATTATTTAAAAATCTTGAGATGCTGGAACTTTTCTAAAAATCATGTAGCGGATTTACCGGAAAATACCGGACATTCAATTTAGAGCTCGAAAGGCGGCTAGAACTCACGAAAATACACCAGCATATCACTATAATGTACTCAAGATCGAAATATCATTCAATTATATCTCATTCAATGAATAATGAAACTTAACGCACCAATGGACACTGAAAATTGCAAAATATCGTATATATATATTTTTTTCGTCTTTTCATTATCTCGGTCCGTAAAATACTTGGATTCTTCATACCGATCGTTAAGATCCATGCTAATTAGAAGCCGGCGGGAAGGGATTTTTGAAAAGAATTTTTTTTTTTTTTTCTTCCATCTCCGACTACAGCGCCAGCGTACAATAACGTTTTATTCATAATTATTTGTCAGAAGATCATTTGTATCCTAGAACAAATTCAACGTAAAAAAAAAAAAAAAAAAAGAAGAAAAAAATGAATCAAAACAGACCGGCGGCCTGTTTCAATCTTTGTCTTCGCCATTCCGGCAGCTTTTCAAATTCCTCCGGATTCATTTTGAACGTCGACGTAAAATCATCATAAGTCAGATGTATCTCTTTTCTCGATGGATCGACACCGGCGGGCAATAGTTCCGGCTCATTTTTCAATAATCTCAATGGATATTTCACATTAGCGTCGAAGCTCGTTGACTTCAATTTCACGACAGTCGGAGGATATGTCAAATTTTCGTTATCCTCGAACGAGCGCACGATCGTCTCGAACGTGCGATAGTCGCGCAAATAATTGTGATTCCAATTTTCAAAGAGTCCGACGAAGGTCGGCGGCTCGTGTGACTGTTTGATTACGGTGATGGTCGTGTTTCGATCACGTCCAGCCGGATGGGTGTACAAAAATATCGTAGCGGCTCGCGTGCAATCGCGATATGTCTTTGTCGATGATAAATCACCGAGCCAGAGCCATATAACGCTACCGGCATCGAGGATCCATGATGATTCGGGCAAGAGGCTGCTCTGCGTAAAACCGATAATCTCATCGCCGTGAAAAATTCCATCGGTCACTCGACACTCGTACAAATGCCTCTGCGAATCATCGCCGCTGTCATTCGTCTCCGTGCCATAAGTGCCGCGACCTGGCGATGAAAATTTTGTAAAAAAAAAATTTCATTTCAATTATTCCTCGGGGGGGGGGGGGGATTGATAATAATTTTTCTTAATTTTCAATTTTTTCGTAATTTTTTTTTTTTTTTGGGGTTATATTTGCGCAATTTTACCACCGAGCTGTTGCCAAAAGTCATCGTCTTCCTTGCCCTCGGCGACGAGAGGCGCATTATCGGGGGCTAATCTTCGCGAAGCCTCTCTCGCGTCGCCGGTGCTTCTACCGCCGCACCATACGTAAGGCGAGGTCGAGAATAAAATGAAAACACCGCCGGAGTCGAGACTGCTCGATCTCAATGGGCGCTCGAGGGCTTTCGAGGTGTACGGCGTCGAGCCGAACACGCGAACGAGATATTTCATGGGTGCTGAGGAAATTTTTATATACGCATGTCATATATACGGTCTTTGGTAGAAATTCTTCATTTAAAACATTTTTTCTTCGTTTCTCCGGGCATTCGAATCTTTGTATTTTTCATTGCGGGGCCAAATTTTGTTTGCGAAAGGAAATTTTGCCAAATTATCCGAATAATCATTCCCGCTATGCGCATAACAATACTTCTTCTCTTCTTCAATATTTTCGGACTTTTTTTGGCTATGAAATTACTTCGTTTGCTCAAAAGCCCGGTGAACTTTTCTCGCGGCAACAATTTCATCCATAATCGTGTCTCGACATGTTCGATAAGATACGAGAATGGCATAATGTGATAAATAAAAAAATTTCGTCTCCGATGGCTCAACGAGCAATTTCTTAAAAAGAGCATGCGGCAGCTCGCAGTTACACATGTGACCGCGTAGCTAAGAAAAGTTGAAAATATATTGTTAACGAGAAATCAATGATCAACATACGAAAGTCTTGATGATCTCCCGCGAGAATACGTAATTTTCCACCGTAAATCTGTAACAAATGGGGCGGTTCTCTTCCCTGGGAGGCTTTAACGAGCTGAGCATCCGTATCCTCGGCGAGACGACAGGCTGCCTCGATAGCCGTGTCTCTGTCGATACCCGATGAGTGCGCTCCCTCCCAACAGTAAATCTATTTTGGTGATAAAAAATTAAAAAAAAAAACAATTAAATCCCCATTCGCTCAATTCGACACGAAATTGGGCAAGAAAAATCCTCATTCGATCGGTATTTCTTCCCCCGGGGCAAAAAAATACGTTTCAATCTACGCATAGTTATATCTTCGGATGAAATTTGATCGACGCGGTGATCTAAATTTTAATAAAATCGTAGATCTTCCTATATCTACGTGTTTAACGGAAGATTTAAGTAAATTCGAATCAATTTCATATTATCCTCGAAAATTTACTTCAGATGCAGAAAAATTTCGCATGAAACTAAAAAAAACGGAAGTATATATGAAAAAAAAAGCCCTCGAGACTCACGATAGTTCTTCTTCTTCTTCCCTGTCCGTACTTGTAGCTCATTACGTAGCAGGCACTCGCATAATAAATTCCCCGATCATCGATCTCGGTCATTCCATCGCCGCTGCGTACGCGCCAAAGTTTTCTTTCCCCGCCGCCGTCATCGACCAACTGGCATTCCGCGGCCATTCTCGGTCTCTCGCTCATGTAATCAGCCTCGAAGCTCACGGGAAGGGTCAGCGGTCCGCTCCTCAACGAATCCCACATTTTTATCAATCTCCTCAGTTCGCTGGGTTCTTCGCCGTCGAGGGCTCTTGAGACCGGTACGCCGGCGCTGTAGCCTTTTTTCTTCACGAAGCCTCGAGCATTTCTCACCGCTTCGAGCTGCTCTCTTGCATCGACGTCCCTGCCGACCCAGGCCCAGACCCCTGCCTCACCTCGATCCAACAGATAGACCGAGCCCGAGGTTAGATCACGTCGAAATATCGGTCCTGACTTCAACTCCGCTACTTTATATTTGCCCGTTTGCTCGCTACACCTGTACAGCTTCACGGGACTCGGATAAACATTCGTTTTATCGACCTCCGGTAATACGCTTCTCGCCGCTGGATCCAGACAAGACTCGAAGAGTTCACGATCACCAGCGGCGATTGTTTTCTCATAACCGTCCTCGATAACGATCATACGACAATTAGAATTGTCACCTTGCCGATTACGTCTCATGTCAAGTATCGCAGCGCCGTGCCTCTTGTGCAATTGGCTCGACGACGAGCCAAGCCAAAGAAAAATTACACCCCGACTCTTCGTATCCAGCAGTATTACGTCACGGGATGTAAAATTTTTCCATCGCACACCCTCCAGCTCCGTGATAATCGGTATCGCAAGACCCGTGACGCGATGCAACGTGCAGCTCGGTGCCTCGTAGTGATTTCTCTCGATCGCGAATTTTCGTGGAAAGTAAGCGATGAAACGGGCCGACTCGCGACTCTCGGATTCGCGCGACAGTATCGTCGCTGAGACCTGAGAGTCGAGCTCGGCTGCGCGCAATGCCGCGCCACCGGAAATCGTCGAGTCGCAGGACGAACCGATCCAGAAGTGTATGGCCCTTATCGAATTGTTCGGTTTCACCTCTTTGACCTTAAAATTTTTGGTTTTCCTCGTTTTGTTTCTATTTTCTTTTGCTTCTTTTACCTCGTGGAGCGGATGAATTTTGAGGAAATTGATTCGCAATTGGCGATTGAGGGGATCCGGAGGAAGAAGAAAAGGAAGAGACGAAGGAAAAGGAAGATAACGAGAAGGATGAAGAAGAGAAAGAAGAAAGTGTAGGATAGGCCAGTCGGGTTGGATATACGAAATTTCAAAAACTCTCTACAGAAATTTTATTGCTTTAACCGCCAAGGGCGATCACTGCGGTAGTCTAAATTCAAAATGGCGACCGGATTCCGTCGTTGCGTTAGCCGCCAGTTTGAATTTTAGGGGGAATCGTTTTTTTTTTTTGCTAAATAACTAGGTTATTTTCAACTTTTCGAAAAAAATTATGAAGACCAAAGTTGTCGTAAATTCAATTCTCTACAACTTTGGTCCTTACAATTTTTACCTTTTTACCTTTTATCAATATTTTATACGCGTGTAGAAGATTTCGGATCGATACGTTTTTGGGTTTTGTTTTGTTGTTTTAATTCGAAATTTCATAAAATTTCAATAATTAATTGAATTAATTATCGGTAATTATATTAAACTTCGTAAAAATTACCGGTACTCCGGGATACGGAAGTGGCCCGTCTTTGGACGACACGGCGTAGATTATGTAAGCGGACTCGGAGAGAAAAAATTCCATTTTATTTCTCGATACGCTGATCGCTCGTAAGCCCTGATAATAACGATAATATTAATAATAATTCAACTCCAAAGCGTGTCGCAATCGAAATGAGAAATTAATATGTAGAATTAATAAACATTTATAATTAATGACAAGTACAATATTTTCTTCTAAAAATTTTTTTTTCAATTTAGAAATAAATTGTCAATATTTTCATTTTTTTCCTGCACTTTTACCTCGATCTTCCATACGAAGAATCCAGTTCGATTTTTGGGCACGCTCCTGAAGACATCGCTTCCGGAATCGTCGGAGCACGTGCTTCTGTCGTCCTGAATGAAAAAAAAAAAAATAATAATAATAATCATCACAAGAGCGATAAAAGAATTAAAAAAAAAAAAAAGTCAATTTAACTCCCGTCGATTAATCGCTTCAGCCAGAGCTCGATCGTTGGCTTGCAAGCGGCGATAATATCACGTTTAATTGAGCTGCGATTGTTGTTTGAACAAAGATAAAGCAGGAGCAAAAAAAAAAACGCAAGTATCCCATCTATTACCTTCGTCGATATTTCGAAGATCATCTCGGTATCCGGCGATATTTCGCTGACCGAGGGATCTGTATAACTCCAGAAGATACCCAGCTCGACCAGAAATCAAAATTTGATAAATTTGAAAAAAAAAAAACTTAAAAAAAATGGTCTTCCCACTGGATGTCTTCTCGGAGCGAAGAAAATGGCCAAAATTTGAAGGAAAAAAAAAACAAAACAAACACAAAAGAAATTAAAATACGAAAAAAAAAAAAAAATGGTAACAGGATATTGCGGTCCTTCTTTGCGACTAACGTCCGTGGTTACCCACTGAAAACTAGCTCATGAGAAAACCAAGAGAGTCGAGGTATAATACAATCTCTCACGAGGACTTAATCACACCGCAATGTACACATATACATATATATATATATGCATAAATCATCCGGCCACAGGTAGAACACACATGAAGTACACTATACTGTTACGGATACATACTTACATACATACGTATACATGTATATATGCAAGTGAATCGAGTACGATTTTTACGAACGTGAAGATTCCTAGCACGGAAGTAGCAATCTTCCTTCATACATATATGCATACACGTTGACTCACGAGAGAGCAGGTACTATAAAACTGGTAGATGCTCTGTTAGACGTGAGTGAAAAACTGTACTGGATCGTTCTGGTTGTGTATTCAAAGACTCCGGTAGCACACTTTTCTCGAACGATGGTATATAAACGCCTCTGAACGTGAAAATACGCATACGAAAGTTATATTTATATATGATGATGATGATGATGATGATGATGATGAGAGCCAGTTTCGTCTAGGAAAGACAATTATTCACTTCACTCGAACGCGTCGAGGACTAAAATAGTCGAGGAGAGAGGTGGAGAGGACGATGAAAAGAACGTTGCACTGTTCGTTATAAGCGATAACGAGGTTTAAATTGCGAGGAAAGTGGGCTTAAGAAAAAGAAGATGATGATAAAGAAGAGAAAAGAGATAGGGAAGACAATGGGGGGGGGGGGGGGGGAAGAAGAGATGAGACAATGAAAAACGATAATACGAGAAAGATGAAGATGATCGATAAGCAAAGGAAGAAGAAGAAGAATATCAGGAAGATGATGAATATTTGGAAGAAAGAGAAGACAACTTGAAAATTAATAAGTATATTCTTGGAATCTCTTATAGAAAATACATTAATTCGTATCGAGCAATAAAGCTCGATGAAACTGACCTAGAGCCAAGGAGAAAGAAGATAAAAATGAAGTGAGCAAAGGAGTATGAGTTTGAGAAGACTTCTTTATTCTCTCGTATGCTTCAGAATAATTTTTGGACAATGCGAAAATGGGGAGACGCGTCAGGAAATTGAGCTAAATGAAAAAAAAAGAACGTGTCAAGGAAGATGAGAAAGAGGAAGAAATTTAAAAAAACTCATACGAAATAATTCCCCTCGACTCACAAAAATGACACAAAATCACACGACTCACGAAAAAGCAGCAAACGTCACGAAGATGAGACAAAAATGAAGAAGAAATCTCATCTTACTTCCAACAATCCCATAATTTTCCTCGAGGGGCCATCCAATTACCAAAAAGAAAATCACCAAACATCATAAATCATTGAAAGAAGCCAAGGAGAAAAATTGAAGAATACGATGATAAAGAAATTGGGCCAAAGAAGAAATCTATCAAGCTCTTCTTACTTTCATTAATTAAACGCTAAAATAATTTTTTTCGTGTGCCTTGAAAAATCAGCAGCTCAATATAAACTCTGAACTACAAAAAAATTCACCAAAAACAAACAGAATAAATAAAAAAAATGAAGAAAAATAAAGGAAGCTAATCAAGCAAATCATCGGACTTCCTTCTCGCTTCATTAAATCCCAAAATAATTAATCCCAAACCTCGAAATTACGACAGATCAAAGCTCCAAACTGAAGAATCAACAAACGTTCATTGAGACAAAGGAATAAATCATACAAACCCTTTTAGAAAATCCCATTGTCTTTCACTTTAAGAACTGTTCGATCTGGCAAAAATTTCTTCTTCGTTTAAAACGTAAATATATATTTTTCTTCCTCTTCCTTCGCGTCACATGAATTATATATATACATATATATATATATATATATATACTGGCAACGAATTGTGAAAACAAAGCAACACGGGAGACGATGAACACCGGTTCGTGACACCTAGGCTAACTGTTCACTGGCGACTGGCACGTATTGCATTTTCCAAAGTATATTAAAAAAAAGAAAAAAAAAAAAAACAGAAGAAAGAAACCATAGAGCTGTGCTGGCGAGAGAGGAGCAAAAGGCTCGTCCGGAAGAGGGCCCGGAACTCCGTTCGGCCACCCGTGACCAACGGGCCAGCCTTATGAATACACAAACACAACACACAGTTGGGGAAAGGGGAAACGCGAAGCCTCTCTGGCAAGCCAGCGATCACCATCGGGTGTTCTCCGGTGTATACATATATATGCGGGCATATATAGGAAGAAAAAAAAAGGAAACAAGCGCGTGTGTTATCTAACGCACCTGCTGTGACTGCTCTTTCTCTTCCTCTCTCTCTCTCTCACACACACTTCGTACTCTCTACTACGCTCGAACGACAAAGAAATATAATGGACGCGAGAGAAAGAGAGAGAGAAGATAGTTGCTCTCTTTCTCTCTCTCGTCCTGGAAATTAGTTTCGAGTATTCGTGATGAAGCTATATTTATATACATATGTGAAATTTCATCGTGAAATAGACTAGATTGGTGGAGAAAAATTTATTTGTTGGGACGATCTTCTATTTCCAATAGCGGGATTTCTTTAGAAAACCGTTCATTTGAATTCATCCTAAATTTTATCGAAAAAAATCTCTTGCAGATTTGTGTCATTGACCGACCAAACGTTCTAATTAGACCAATAAATCATCAATAGATCACCGAGCGTTTATTTAAAAAAAATTTTAAAATTCTACGGTTAAAATTGTGAAGCCAGCACCCTGGCCAGTGCTGGCTTCACAATTCGAACCTCGAATCAACAGAGGGATCGAACTTTCTACCGTGCGCGGTTGTTTGCTTGGGTGCCGGATCAAGTGATACGGTCCTGGTAACCGATCACTGATTGGCCGTCAGGAACGTTAGGTCGTTTCGGGATTCGACTGTATCCCGGGGCAATGAATTATTTTTTTTTCCAGGGCTTTGGAATTCAATTTCATTTTTTTCCCAACTCATTATCGAGGAAGCTTCGTGACGATGAAAAGAAAAAAAAAAAAGATGATCGAGTTTTCAATGCCAATGTCGAAACGTCAAAAAAATCACGTTTAGGAAAAAATTTGTATCCAATTGCGCGAAATTTGTAGGAAGAAATTTTCAAGTTTCAGCTTGCAGCCTTTTTAGGAAAAATTTTATTTTTTCATATGAAATTATCTTAATTATTTATTCCATCGCTATTATTATTGCTAAAAATATTTTTTTTTACGAAAATAAATTTCCAGCGATCGAAAATATAAAAAAAAAAATCAGAATTAAATTATTTTATCAATAAAAAATTAAAAAAAAAAAAAAAAAAAAACAATCGTCATAAAACACGATCTATTTCAAATAAATCAATATCAGACGACTCTCGGTGACAACCGAGCATATTGACAGGTGCGTGAAAGAAAGAAGGAGAGGCAACGAGAAGAAAAATTTACATTTTTATTATTATTATTATTTCTATAATCTCTTACTCAAAGATTTTACGTTATATAATGAAAAATACCTGATGGATTGGGGAAATCGAGACAACGATTACACGAGCGGTGAGTCAAATTTTTTTTTTCTTCCGCAATATTTAAGAAACAATTTTTCGATAGAATTCAGATTTAATTTTTTTTTTTCTACCGACAAAAAAAAATAATAATTAAACAAAAAAAAGAATTACCTTCGTCGGTGGTCGTTATTATAACTTTTTTTTTCCCCCCCTTTCAAGTCGACGACTTGCATCTCGATGAAAAGAGACTTTTGGCAAAGTCCCGAAGTGACGCGAGTATATTCAATCTCGGAGGCTGCGACACATGCTCCGAAGAAGCCGAGGTATAAAAGCTCTTGCCGACGAAAGAACGAAGTTTTTTTTGTTTTTGTGTTTTCATTTTCAAATAATTCTTCACCCACCTTGATCCTTGCTTTGCTTTTGTGGTTTTTTTTTTTTTTTCTTTTTTTTTGCTTCTCGCAGATTGATTTTTGCGACTCGGACTCCAAGGACTTTGCCTTGGCCTTCGATAGTTTGAGACTCGGAGCGACTGCGGATGAGCCGATGCGCGCGCGGATACGAAATTTCGATGATCGGGGAACGCAGACTTGTCCCTGCGCCGACTGCGCTGAGAATGATTTCAAGAGCACGGGGGAAATAAAGAGCAGAGAAATTTCGTCGATGAGACTGGTGGTGCAGGGTCCGGAGATACTGAATTATCAGGTAAAGATTTGACTGCGCGATCTTTGGAATTTTATTTTTGGAATTCGAAGAAGAATAAATTTTTAAGAATGACTCCGTCGATGGAAAAAAAAATTGAAAATTAGCTTTTCTTTTTTCTACAATTACCGTTGTACCGAGCTTAATGAAATGAAATTCGATCGAAATTACGTTTTTTTTTATTTCTTCTCTCCGAAAAGGGGATTCGGTATACACCCGACGACATTGCCCGCTACTGGAAAAAGGATTCGAGAATGTGGCTCTGGAAATCCGTCCGATTGGCGCGCAAGAGAATGAACGAAGGCTCGAAAAGTTTGCCGGAAGATTGTGCGGCGAGAATCGAGGAGGAATAAAATTTTTGTTTTTTCAATTTATTATATATTAAATTATTATTATATCCTTATATTCTGGGTTTTTGTTGTTTTTTTTTTTTTTTTTTTTTTTTTTTTTTTTTGAGTAAAATCTCAGTAATAAAGCGGTCATGCTCATTTATTTACAACAATTTGAATACAATTTTTATTATTATTTCGCTTCGTACTGGAAGAAAAAGAAAAAAAAAAAAAAGGAAGAAATAAAAATGAACGATACGAGATTTTTCTTATCCGCAAGTCTCGACGCTGTCGAGCTCGTGTCCGAGCTCGATATTTTCGCCGACTTCGAAACGCGCGAAATCGAGAATATCGGTTTGCGAATCTATGAGAACCTGCTGAACGTTCAGACTCGGATCTAGAAGATATTCCTGATAGATCATTGCGCTCTCGTCGTCGGCATTTTTCGCCGGTTCATCGATCTCCGATTGGCCAATTTTCGTTGGATTCATGCCTGCGGCATACAGATAAATATTTCTTCTTCATAATTCAGCTTAGTAAAACTTCATTTCTTCAATTAATTGGGCCAAAGGGAGCGAAAGAATTTTTAAAAAATTACTGATACCAATGCTAGCATGCAAATAAATATTTCTTCTTCATAATTCGGCTCGATAAAATTTCATTTCTTCAATTAATTGGGCCAAAGGGAGCGAAAGGATTTTAAAAAAATTACTGATACCAATACTAGCATACTGGAATGCAGATAAATATTTCTTCTTTATAATTCGGCTTGATAAAATTTCATTTCTTCAATTAATTGGGCCAAAAGGAGCGAAAGGATTTTTTAAAAATTACTGATACCAATACCAGCATACTGGCACGCAGATAAATATTTCTTCTTCATAATTCGGCTTAGTAAAATTTCATTTCTTCAATTAATTGGGCCAGAGGGAGCGAAAGGATTTTTAAAAAATTACTGATACCAATACTAGCATACTGGCATGCAGATAAATATTTCTTCTTCATAATTCGGCTCAGTAAAATTTCATTTCTTCAATTAATTGGGCCAAAAGGAGCGAAAGGATTTTAAAAAAATTACTGATACCATAACTAGCATACTGGCACGCAGATAAATATTTCTTCTTCATAATTCGGCTCAGTAAAATTTCATTTCTTCAATTAATTGGGCCAAAGGGAGCGAAAGGATTTTTAAAAAATTACTGATACCAATACTAGCATACTGGCATGCAGATAAATATTTCTTCTTCATAATTCGGCTCAGTAAAATTTCATTTCTTCAATTAATTGGGCCAAAGGGAGCGAAAAGATTTTTAAAAAAATTACTGATACCATAACTAGCATACTGGCACGCAGATAAATATTTCTTCTTCATAATTCGGCTTGATAAAATTTCATTTCTTCAATTAATTGGGCCAAAGGGAGCGAAAAGATTTTAAAAAAATTACTGATACCATAACTAGTATACTGGCATGCAGATAAATATTTCTTCTTCATAATTCGGCTTAGTAAAATTTCATTTCTTCAATTAATTGGGCCAGAGGGAGCGAAAGGATTTTTAAAAAATTACTGATACCAATACTAGCATACTGGCATGCAGATAAATATTTCTTTTTCATAATTCGGCTTGATAAAATTTCATTTCTTCAATTAATTGGGCCAAAGGGAGCGAAAAGATTAAAAAAAAATTACTGATACCATAACTAGTATACTGGCATGCAGATAAATATTTCTTCTTCATAATTCGGCTTAGTAAAATTTCATTTCTTCAATTAATTGGGCCAAAGGGAGCGAAAAGATTTTTAAAAAAATTACTGATACCATAACTAGCATACTGGCACGCAGATAAATATTTCTTCTTCATAATTCGGCTTGATAAAATTTCATTTCTTCAATTAATTGGGCCAAAGGGAGCGAAAGGATTTTAAAAAAAATACTGATACTAATACTAGCATACTGGCATACAGATAAATATTTCTTGTTCATAATTCGGCTTGATAAAATTTCATTTCTTCAATTAATTGGGCCAAAGAGAGCGAGAGGATTTAAAAAAAATTATTGAAGCTTTGGTAATTTTTGTTTTATAATTTAATTACTTTTTCCTAGGTTTGAAATTTGCTTTTTTTTTTAAGAAGAAGATCATGAAGCAATTTAGGGAAGAATATAAATTTATATTATTATTTTTTCTACTCGGGGAACGATCCTCACCGATGATATGCTGGCAGAGCTGCGTACCGAGCAAATCGTCATTATCGGTGGCCGATCTGAACGCCAGTATAGCCCCGTATTTGCCGAACGACGCGGGCAACGGATCGATCGGAGCCGGATGCGTGCAGCCGGCAAGTTTAACGCTCTCGGCGACCCTGACGCAGAGCGCCCTTCTAACGCCGATATTTTCGCCCACGCTACCGATAGTCAGAGCCGAATGATCGCCAAGAGTTTTGCCATCGAGAGCGGGCAAAATTTTCAAAGCTCGGGCATCCAAGAGGGCTTTGTTTATCGTTTCGTCGCCCGGAATTTCCATTGATTTTTTCAATACAGCGGCCACGACCGTCTGGGCTAGGCCGCAAAATTGCTTGTTGCGAGCGACAAAGTCGGTCTCGCAATTTATCTCGACGAGAGCGCCATGATTTTTCTCCACCATAACGGCAATCAGGCCCTGCATCGTAGCTCTACCTTGCAATTTTTCCGCTTTGGACCAGCCCATAGCCTGTGCCTGCTCGCCGAGCCATTTTTCGGCCTGGTCGCGAAAGCAAATTAATGAGAAATTTCATTCACCAACGATGAAACGATTTTTTGGACGATAAAACTCGATTTTTTTTTATCTCACGAGGTCGATTCTTAAGGGAGGCTTCCACTTTGTCGGGCCAAAAAAATTGTTCGTTTTTTCACCAATTTTTTATGCGAAAAATATTAAATATAGAACTTTGATATTTGGTATGTTTACTGAGCGATCTTCATTGAACATTTAACTTTTAATGTTTGACAAAAAAATGGTATCGGGAGTGGGAGAAGTGTGTCGGTGCACCGGCGATGATATTCTTCGCTTGCAAAAGTCCCCAGTTCTGGATCGGTGATCCGAAACAAAAAAAATCAAACATTTTGACTTTGTACAATATTGCGTGTATGTTGAACCGGAGTGAAGAAGAAATATTGAAAAATAAAAAAATAGCGAACGATCGAAATGGAAGTTTAGTTTTTCGCCAAAAATTTTTGCAGTTTTTTGTTCATAAAGTAAAAACGTTTGAATATTTTTGCGATAATTCTAGTTCGACTTGTACACAATATTGTAAAAAGTAAATATATGTTTGATTTTTTTGCTTCGGATCGCCTGTCCGGAACTTGGAGCTTCCGCGAGCGAAGAATGTCATCGCCGGCGCAACGACAAACGTGGCTTTTCCCACTCCGGATACCATGTTTTGGCCAACTTTAATAGATATTATCATCTTCAATAAAGGCCGTTCAATAAACATACCAAATATTTTTCGCGCAAAAAATTGGCGAAAAATGGAACATTTTTTGGCCCAACAAAGTAGAAACCTGACTCAATTTAAAATGCCAAATTAACGCCGATGAATTCTGGGGAAAAATACTTTTTCTCTGTTTTTTTGTAATCTCAGGGGTTGCGTACCTTGGCCAGATCATTGTCATGAAGTTCCAGCGCCTTTTTGCAATTTGAAAATGTATAACCGGTCTTTTTTCGTAATTTTGCGAGCAGCGACTTGTTGGAAGATTGCCAGAGCACATTGTTCGTATGAATGAAACGATGAAAACCTCGTGAAATCATCTGAACACGAGTATCGAACGATTTTATAATATTCCTGAGTTTATAGGGCAAGTGCGGTTATTACTGTGATTTTTTTTTTTTTTTTTAAATTTCATCAGAATTTTAATCTTGTCTCATAATTTATAGCTTGAAGAAAGTCAGACTGTTAATTCAATGTCCGGAAAAGCCAATGAATCAACAAAATGACTCGCATCATGATTATTTAATTTATCGTCGATTTTTCAAAATGAAGAGATGTTTGCGAGTGAAAATTTGACCATTTTTTTTGCTAGCAATGGTCAAAAATTGATATCGGTACAAGATCCTTGTTTTCTTTGTTATCGTTGCAATATACTTATATATTTTGTTACGATCACTAAAATAAGAGTTATTTTTGATGAAAAAATTTTTTAGAATGCAAAATTTAATTTATTTTCATTTTTAATCTGCCGCCGCAGGTATTCGGTACGAATTTTTCAAGGATTCGTGCGCATTCCCGCGGTTTTAATACCATCGCCGCGCTATCGGACTTCATCCTTTCGAAGCGCGCGTACCGATTACCGCGGTTGACAAATTTTCAATTTCTAACCGATACAAATATTGAGACGTATGTTTTTATCAGTCTCGTGTCTCACGAAGTTGTCTAATATCGCAGCCGAATATTCTTTATACATAATAGCGCCTGACTTCGTTGATAACAGCTAATTGTCAAAAGTAGAAACAAAAGTAAAGCGAAATCGAATAAAAACAAGCGGGTTCGAGTATAGACCACGAGCCGGCTCTTGAACTTACCGTTCTTAAATGTTTTTTCGAGAAGATATAGGAATAATAATAATAATTATTAAATAATTATTTCGAATGTGATATTAATTCTGAAGCGGGTAATTAATAAAGATCGGATATTAGGGGGGGGGGGGGGCTTAAATTGTTATCAATTTTTAAAAAATTATAGATTGCATACACGATGCGCGGTATTAGGGAGCGCAGTAATACCTTCTCGTCGTTCTAAGCCCCGCGGTAATAGCAGCGTCCGCATTATTTTTGCAAATGCTTTTTATTTCATGAAAAAGTCATTCGATAACATTGTTAATTTTTTTACCAAGTTCAAAATAAGTAAAATATCGATTTACGTTATCGTAATACCCGCACTTGCCCTAAGTTGAAGGATAAACGTTTTTTTTTTTTTTTTTTGAGGTCATGAAAGATCGAGACACGAAAAAAACTTTGAACAAAGTTTCGTGAACTTTGAAGCTTTAATTAAAAAAAAAAAAACATGATTCCCGACGGTGAGAAATAATAATTACGAATGAGGCAAATTTTTTTTGAGATTTATGAATGTAAAAAAGTTCATATTTTGAGGTTATGCGATGCTGAGACGCGAAAACAAAAATTTTGTCCGAACGATATTGCGAAAAATTTTGGAGAACGGATATTGATAATAGAGTAAACGGGGCTTCTAAGGAAAAAAAAAATAAATTTGATTAATCGATAAGATTACGTTGCCCTGGAAACTGCAGTTAAATTTCACACTAACCTCGCTCTGTCTCCGCGAACGTTTTCGTGCAAGCCGCGGGGAGGTTACGATGAATCTTGAAAATACATTATTTTGACAAAGAAGATAGTAAGCAAGTGACGAAAGCGTGAGAATTTATCGATGGCTTTTCATTGAAAAAATTTGTTAAAAAGAAGGCGAGAAGATACGAGAGTAAAAAAAAAAAAAATTAAAAAAAGGAACGAGAGATTCGAAGCTTACCGTGTTTGAGACTCGTCTGGATCTTGCCCTCGCAAGCAGACGACAAGAAGTGTCAATAAAAAAAAGAACTTGTCGCACGATAAATATATTACAATCGCGATGATAATAACTCAGGAAAAAAAGAATAATAAAAATTGATACGTCCCATTGAACCGATCATTGATTGAATGAAAATACATATAATATCAAAAATGCCGATAAATTGTCCGAGTAACGATGGTAAAGTGACCAAAACCGTTAAAAGACCATCGACGAGCCATCCAACGGAAGTTAAGACGCTCTTCTCACTTCCGGAAGATTCGTTGGATCCTTCGTTCTGCAAGCGTTTCAAGCGAAAACTCGATAGCTCGCTGTTAAGGAGAAACGGAGATGTGGCATATTATGAAAATTCTTGGGCGGCAAGGAGGCTGAGAGATGAAAAATTTCGCAGATACATAGTTGGTCTCGTTGTGAAACCGGAAGTCACGGAATTGAAACGAAACAACGACAGGGACATAGATCGTTATTATTATTACATTAGAAATGGGATAGATACGATTCACGTGAGGTCGATGGACGATGATATTGTTGAAAAGATTATTGCGCTTATACCGGCGAGTCTCAATCGAAGATATCGCGATTTGATTGAATCGTTGATGAGGGAAGTCGAGGATGATTATATCTTTGGTATTAAAAAATCGATCGTCGAGTTCGTACTTACCGATCCGTTTGAAGATCAAACTAACCGCGAAGTTTGTTATTCTTTCAATATTTGTTGTTTCGTTTGTTTGTTTTTGTTTGTTTGTTTATTTATTTATTTTTTTTTCGTTCTTTTAAATTACCTTCTCTTCCATTTATTATTATAATTATAGATTAATTCACGTAGGATTTTCAAACGAACGAGAGATCGGAGATAAAAAAAGTTCCTGCTGAATTTAAATCGAAGTTCAAACAATCGAGGCTCATGCTCGACGAAAATCTTTATTTGTTGAATCCTTGCATGAGATTGACCCTGGAACATTGGATACGAGATTGGCGGTATGTTCGATCGTGATTGATCCATTTTTTCCCCGAATAATTATATTTCATTGAAAAATCCTCAAGTTTTATGGATCATCGATCGTTTCAACGATCAAAAATTGCAAATTTGTACGAAAATTAAAAATCATAGATCCTTATTAAGTTTTGTCGATCCTCAATTATTTTGAAACGATCCCCCACGATCTAAAACGACGAATACAAAAAAAAAAATTCTCATAGATCATTCCGTCTGATCGATCTCGACGAGATAAAAGCTTGCAACGAGAGCTGGGACCTGTCGAGATTTCAAAATAAAATTTTTCATCAAATTCACGCGAGACGCGAGATTCTCAAGACCTCGTGGTTCGGAAATATACAATCTGTATTTCTCACGGTAATTTGAATGAAAAAAAATTGAAATTACTTCAAATCTCGAGGTGTGATCGATGATTTTTTTTTTTTTTTTTTAATTTTTAATCTCATCTTCGCAGAACAATCGAAAAAAACTCGTACCCAGTCCCTTGTTGAGGCGACGCTTCAAGAGATTTTTCGATTGCATTGGCACCATGATGGAATCGCAGCTTTTGGGAATATGCAAATTTACGCTGCACGATCTGATGGAATATATTCTCGATCGTTATGCCAATCGAGGATTTCGATTGGGCGTTATTGTTAAAATGAAGGATATCACTTATGATCCACCGATGAGATATTTCAGGGACGTTTTGTGCAACATCATCGATGCTATAATCGAGGCTGTTGCCGGTTTCGAGAGACTCGAGACTCAATTGTATCTCGATTGGTCCGGACCTCCATCTTTCCTCAAGGTAAGAAAATAAATGCAAGAAAAAAAAGTAACTAAATAAATAAATAAAATGGTTTCCCGACGAAAAAACAAAAATCGATCTTTCGATCGCAGCCAAAAATATCGATCACGACGATCGACAGTTACAAAGACGAGATCGCCGATCTTTTGAACAATCAGAAAACCGAGCCGGAGAAAAAAATTAACGATCTTCGACAGTAAGTGCATTAAAAAACAACAACAACAACAACAAAAATAAACGAAAAATCGGTAAATTTTGATGTTTACATCGACAGACACGCGAGATTCTATAACGACGATGAAAAAAATCGTGTAAAAGCTTTCTTGTCGGACGATAATAAGACGATCAACGATTATCACGAATTGATCGCCTATTATCGCGATGTTTCGCGTAAAATTTCAACGACGATCGAAAAAACGATTTTCGCCGATCTGTTCGAGATAAATCTCGATAGTTTCATCGAAGCGCTGACCGAGGCCGTTGATTCGTTGAAAAATTCACTGATCGATCGTCTGGTCGGTGATTATCGTGCCAAATCGAAATCGTGAGTGTTTTTTTTTTTCCGATTTAAAAAGAAGTAAAAGAGAAAAAAAAAATCGCCATTGACTCGCGAGAATGGCTGAAAAATAATATTTCACTCGAAATTCCGTTAATTTTTTGTTCTATCATTTTTAATTAAAATAAAATAAAATAAAAGTACCGGCGACGAGTATCAGGCAATTGCCGATCGCGCGCTTGGTCAGCCATCGAACACCGCGGCCCTCATGGATCTCATTGAATTCATGAAAAAAGCGGAGGACGTCTCGCTTAAGGGACTCGAGGACAGGCTTCGCGAAATTTTGGGCAGTATAATATATCTCGCCGATTTTCGTTTAATCGCGGACTCGGAGATAAAAATTAATAATATTGCCTTTCAGTGGTATCATCGAATGTCCAAGATTCTTGAGAATAATCGGCAAATCGTCGAAACGAAAACCCAAGAATTTCAGGATTCTCTCAAAGGTAATATTTGTGAAATTAAAAAACCAAAAAAACCAAAAACGAAAAATCATGTCAAAGGAAAAAAAAAAGATCATTAATGATTGTAAAAATCGTTTTGAAACGAAAGGACGATATGAAAAATTCGCGGAAGAATTGGAATCGTATGCCCGTCAGGTCGAGGAGTTTCAGTATTTCGGTGATGTCGATGAGATTTATCGTTATCAAAAGAAAGCCCAGAATCTCGAGAACAAATTGGCGGTTGCAATGGAGAAGATTGAAAAATTTAACGAGGAGGAAGCGTCGTTTAATTGGGAAACGACGCAGTATCCTTTGCGTAAAAAAATTTCCGATCGTCTCGGGCCGTTTAAAAAATTATACGACGCCGGATGCGAATTCATAAAGAAACACGAAAAATGGACGACGTCGATGATCGGTGCTCACAATCCCGAGGAAATTGACAATGACGTTGGTCTTGCCTATCGTACGATATTTAAATTGGAAAAAACATTCGTCGATCCGCTGCCGAAGGAACTGTCGACTTTCGTACGCGAAAAGATCGAAGATTTCAAGGGACACATGCCGATCGTCATGACGCTTGGAAATCAGGGCATGAAGGCCCGTCATTGGAGCCAAGTATCGGAGATCGTTGGCTTCCCGATAAAGGTCGATCCCGAGATGACATTGGCAAAAATTTTGGACATGAATCTCGACGATTTTGTGGAAAAATTCGAGGGTATCGCCGAGGCGGCTACGAAGGAGAATACACTGGAGAAGAATATGGAGAAGATGCAGAAGGACTGGCTGAGCATGTCGTTCACCGTTAATCCGTACAAGGATACGGGAACGTTTGTCGTTGCCGGGGTCGATGACATTCAACTTATGCTCGATGATCACATTACGAAAGCCATGACGATGAAAAATTCGGCTTACATCAAACCCTTCGAGGCTCAGATACTGTGAGTTCTTATTTTTTTTTTTTATTCAATTTTTCTCTGGGGCAATCGTTTCACGAATTTTCCGAGACAAAAAGTATCAAAGAAACGTTTGAAAAGTTTTTTTTTTTTTTACAACAGCGGAGAGAAAACAGCGAGTTTTCATCGGCAAACGAGGATGGAAACCAGTCGATTGCCGGTTGCTCGTTTGCGGATGGAAACTCGCTGTTTTTTCGCTTCGCTGTTGTAGAAAATAGTAAACGGTCGTTTGCGCCTCGTATGAAGTTGAGAACATCTCCGCATCGCATCGGTCCTCAACTTCATACTCGGCGTGTAAACGGTCGTTTGCGCCTCGTATGAAGTTGAGAACATCTCCGCATCGCATCGGTCCTCAACTTCATACTCGGCGTGTAAACGGTCGTTTGCGCCTCGTATGAAGTTGAGAACACCTCGGCTTCGCATCGGTCGTCAACTTCATACTCGGCGTGTAAACGGTCGTTTGCGCCTCGTATGAAGTTGAGAACATCTCGGCTTCGCATCGGTCCTCAAATTCATACTCGGCGTGTAAACGGTCGTTTGCGCCTCGTATGAAGTTGAGAACATCTCCGCATCGCATCGGTCCTCAACTTCATACTCGGCGTGTAAACGGTCGTTTGCGCCTCGTATGAAGTTGAGAACACCTCGGCTTCGCATCGGTCCTCAACTTCATACTCGGCGTGCAAACGATCGTTTGCGCCTCGTATGAAGTTGAGAACACCTCGGCTTCGCATCAGTCCTCAACTTCATACTCGGCGTGTAAACGGTCGTTTGCGCCTCGTATGAAGTTGAGAACATCTCCGCATCGCATCGGTCCTCAACTTCATACTCGGCGTGTAAACGGTCGTTTGCGCCTCATATGAAGTTGAGAACATCTCCGCATCGCATCGGTCCTCAACTTCATACTCGGCGTGTAAACGGTCGTTTGCGCCTCGTATGAAGTTGAGAACATCTCCGCATCGCATCGGTCCTCAACTTCATACTCGGCGTGTAAACGGTCGTTTGCGCCTCGTATGAAGTTGAGAACATCTCCGCATCGCATCGGTCCTCAACTTCATACTCGGCGTGTAAACGGTCGTTTGCGCCTCGTATGAAGTTGAGAACACCTCGCCTTCGCATAGGTCCTCAACTTCATACTCGGCGTGTAAACGGTCGTTTGCGCCTCGTATGAAGTTGAGAACACCTCGGCTTCGCATAGGTCCTCAACTTCATACTCGGCGTGTAAACGGTCGTTTGCGCCTCGTATGAAGTTGAGAACACCTCGGCTTCGCATCAGTCCTCAACTTCATACTCGGCGTGTAAACGGTCGTTTGCGCCTCGTATGAAGTTGAGAACATCTCCGCATCGCATCGGTCCTCAACTTCATACTCGGCGTGTAAACGGTCGTTTGCGCCTCATATGAAGTTGAGAACATCTCCGCATCGCATCGGTCCTCAACTTCATACTCGGCGTGTAAACGGTCGTTTGCGCCTCGTATGAAGTTGAGAACACCTCGGCTTCGCATCGGTCCTCAACTTCATACTCGGCGTGAAACGGTCGTTTGCGCCTCGTATGAAGTTGAGAACACCTCGGCTTCGCATCGGTCCTCAACTTCATACTCGGCGTGTAAACGGTCGTTTGCGCCTCGTATGAAGTTGAGAACACCTCGGCTTCGCATTGGTCCTCAACTTCATACTCGGCGTGTAAACGGTCGTTTGCGCCTCGTATGAAGTTGAGAACACCTCGGCTTCGCATAGGTCCTCAACTTCATACTCGGCGTGTAAACGGTCGTTTGCGCCTCGTATGAAGTTGAGAACATCTCCGCATCGCATCGGTCCTCAACTTCATACTCGGCGTGCAAACGATCGTTTTCTCGCTCGGTAAACGATATACCATGGCTTGGGGGATTTCAACACAGAATCGTGAAAAATTTAACCGTCAAGCAGAGCATCGAGACCTGCTCTCCGTATGATCAAAATTTCGTAAAGTTCCCCGAGACCCGAAAACCCTTGTGAGAGAGAATCTGTTCCAGCATCGTTCATAGAATCTTTTCCGTTTATAACAGAAAATGGGAGAGAAAGCTTCATTTACTTCAGGACATACTCGATCAGTGGCTCAAGGTACAGGGTACTTGGATGTATCTCGAGCCAATTTTCAGCTCACCCGACATACAGCAACAGATGCCCGAGGAGGGCCGTAGATTCAGCTCGGTCGACAAGACCTGGCGTGACATAATGAAGACCGTTCAAGCCGATTCCCGTGTCATGTCGGTCATTGAAATCGACAAGATGCTCGAAAAATTGAAAAAGAGCATGGTACTCCTCGAATTGATACAGAAAGGTCTCAATGATTATCTGGAGAAGAAGAGACTGTACTTTCCAAGATTTTTCTTTCTCTCGAACGACGAATTGCTGGAAATTCTTTCGGAAACCAAAGATCCCACCCGGTAACCGAGTCCCAAAAACGTAGTCATATACCTAATATACGCTAATTCCCCTGCCCGATCGAATCAATGAGGATTCCTCGGCTCGACTCTCCTCGAAATTATCACAGCAGCGCCGAAAACGAGAGACTCCGATGTAATTGAATCTTCGTTTGCCGTTCGCAGTGTTCAGCCGCATTTGAAGAAATGCTTCGAGGGTATAGCGAAATTGGAATTCGATTCGGATCTCGAGGTTCGGAAGATGAAATCGGCCGAGGGCGAGGAGGTAGATCTGGTCGATGTGATATCAACGGCAGCGGCGAGAGGACAAGTGGAAAAATGGCTTCTGGAGCTCGAGATTGATATGCGAAAGAGCATACGGGAGAAGGTTTATCGTGCTATCGAGGCTTATCCGATCAAGGAGCGTACAACATGGGTGCTGGAATGGCCAGGACAGGCTGTACTGTGCGTCGGACAATTGTACTGGACCCAGCAGATCGAGGAAGCGATGCTCGGTGGCGCGGATGGACTCGTTAATTATTTGGATCAGTGTCAGACGGAATTGAACGACATTATACTCATAATTCGTGGCAAATTGTCCAAGCAGAATCGCATAACGCTCGGTTAGTTCATAATTTCAAAGAAAAAAAAAAAACCATAATCACTCGGTCCGGCTTCAACATTCAAAGACAGCAAACTTCGTTCTGCCGTTTCACTTTGCAGAGGCCCTAGTGACTCTGGACGTTCATGGCAAAGATGTTCTCACGGCTTTGTGCAGGGACAGTGTCATCGACAATACGGATTTCAAGTGGCTCTGTCAGCTGCGCTATTACTGGCAGGTAAGTGCAAAAAAAAAAGTTCAAGACAGCGCAACGAAGGTATATAATTGTCGGTTGGAAAGCGTAGTTTTCTCTCTTTGCATGGCATTCGAAATTTGCAGAATGACAATTTGTTGACATACATGATAAACTCGTATCTGCGCTATGGCTACGAGTACCTGGGCAATTCGTCAAGGCTGGTTATAACACCGCTCACCGATCGTTGCTATCGCACCCTGTTCGGCGCGCTGAATCTTCATCTCGGTGGTGCGCCCGAGGGACCAGCGGGTACCGGTAAAACCGAAACGACGAAGGATCTCGCCAAAGCTGTAGCCAAACAGTGCGTCGTGTTCAATTGCTCGGACGGTCTTGATTACATTGCCCTGGGCAAATTTTTCAAGGGCCTTGCCTCGTGCGGTGCCTGGTCATGCTTCGACGAGTTCAATCGCATAGATCTCGAGGTACTGTCGGTCGTCGCGCAGCAGATTCTCACGATACAGCGTGGCGTTAATTCCGGAGCGGAAAAGCTTCTATTCGAAGGTACGGAAATCTCATTGGATCCCAGCTGCGCCGTTTTCATAACGATGAATCCCGGCTATGCCGGACGTTCCGAGCTACCCGACAATCTCAAAGCACTGTTTCGCTCGGTCGCGATGATGGTACCGGACTATGCCCTCATATCCGAGAATACGCTTTATTCCTTTGGATTTTACAACGGTCGTCCGTTAGCGGTTAAGATCGTTACGGCTTATAAATTGTGCTCCGAGCAATTGAGCAGTCAGTGCCATTATGATTACGGTATGAGAGCCGTTAAATCCGTACTCACGGCAGCCGGTAATCTTAAATTAAAGTATCCCGACGAGTCCGAGGATGTGCTGATGCTCCGAAGCATCAAAGACGTCAATCTGCCGAAATTTCTAAGTCACGATCTACCGCTTTTTCATGGAATAGCATCGGATCTTTTTCCCGGTATCGTTCTACCCGAGCCCGATTACACCAATCTCAATGCTTGCACCCTGGAAGTTTGCGCCAGCGCGAATATCCAGTGCAGTCCCTTTTTCCTGGAGAAAGTTCAACAGATCTACGAGATGATGATAGTTCGCCATGGTTTTATGATCGTCGGTCTGCCGTACGGTGGAAAGACAACGGCCTATCGTATGCTGGCCTCGGCGCTTGGTCTCATGGAGGAGCGCGGATTGTCGGACGAGCATGCGGTCGAGACGATCGTTATAAATCCAAAATCCATCACAATGGGACAGCTCTACGGGCAATTCGATCCGGCGTCACACGAGTGGAGCGACGGTGTACTCGCCGTGAGCTATCGGGCGTTCGCCACATCGACCAATGACAATCGCAAATGGCTGATATTCGATGGTCCCGTCGATGCAATATGGATCGAAAACATGAACACGGTCCTCGATGATAATAAAAAATTGTGCCTCATGTCCGGAGAGATAATTCAACTGGCGCCCACCACCAATCTCATCTTCGAACCCATGGATCTCGAGGTAGGCACGTGATGGCTTTTGTTTTTTCGTGTGTGTGTGTTTTTTTTTTCGGGGATGACGAGTGATCTTTCTTTTTGGATTGTAAAAGGTGGCATCACCGGCAACGGTCTCGCGCTGCGGTATGATTTACATGGAGCCCGTTGCACTTGGCTGGACACCGATTCTCGATTCTTGGATCAACGCGCTTCCGGCCAATCTCAATGAGCACACGAAGCATCATCTTCGCGAAATGTTCATGAGATTTTGTCCGGCGTTGCTTCATCTGATTCGTCGCTGCGGCGCAAAGGTCTGTTCTCCATTGATCCTCATCGTTTTCTGGCTCAATGCCCTTTCGTTTCAGGCGCTCATTGTCCCAATTATCATGTAATTTTATTTCAGGAAATGATAAGCATGCCCGATGCCAATCTAACGAGATCGGTGATGCATCTTTTCGACTGTTTCACGGATGACTTCGAGAACGCAAAGTATCTCGAGTCAACGACGGATCTGGAGCTCAGAGCTCAGATCGAGGTAAGTCGGGCTGATAATCTCCATCGTGCTCCAAACCCCGCGAAATTACAATCCAAACTCCAGTCGCCCCAGGTACAAATGAAGAAAACAAAAAAAAAAACCATTCATTTTCCTCTTTCGTGCTCGCAAGGGTTCCTTCTTTTTCTCATGCATCTGGGCAATGGGTGGCACCCTGATGACCGAACATCGCGAATCGTTCGACATTCTCTTTCGTGCCCTCACCGAGCGCGAATTTCCCCAAGACGCCCGCGAACGTTTTGCCCTTACCGAAACAACGACGAGCCCGAACAAGCCCTACGTCACTCTTATACCCGTTATCGGTCTCGTTTACGATTATCGCTATGTCAAAGAGGGCAAAGGCAAATGGAGACCGTGGGCCGATGAGCTCAATGACGCAGCAGCGATTCCACGTGATATACCGGTCAATCAGATAATCGTATCGACCGTGGAGACCGTGCGTTACTTCAGCCTCTTTGAGCTTTTGATTCGTCATCAAAAGCCCGTTCTTCTCGTTGGTCCAACCGGTACCGGCAAATCCGTTTATATAATGGAATTTTTGCTCAAACGCAACGACACGAAGATCTTCAAGCCCCTGTTCGTTACATTCTCGGCTCAGACAACCGCCAATCAGACCCAAGATATGATAATGAGTAAAATGGACAAGAGGCGAAAGGGAGTTTACGGTGCAATGCCCGGCAAGCACTGGGTCATATTCGTCGATGATGTTTCCATGCCGTCGAAGGAGGAATACGGTGCTCAGCCACCCATCGAGTTGCTGAGACAGTGGCTCGATCATTCGACCTGGTACGATAGAAAAGACGTTGTTCCATTCAGTCTCGTTGGCGTGCAGCTTGTCTGCGCGATGGGTCCACCCTCGAGCGGCAAAGACGTCACCGCGAGATTCAAAAGGCACTTCTTCACGCTTGGAATATCGGAATTCGAGGATAACGTTATGATAATGATTTTCACGAAAATCATTGCCTGGCATCTTGACTCGCGTGGCTTTCCCGATTCATTCGACGTCTGCGTCGATCAAGTGGTTCACGCGACACTTGACATTTACAAGGAGACACTAAAGAATCTACTGCCGACTCCCGCAAAGTCGCACTATCTCTTCAATCTACGAGATTTCTCGAGAGTCGTACAGGGAGTTCTTCTTTCCTCGCCGCAAGCGATGCCCAATGTGGTGAGTAAAAGATCTTTTATCCCCCCCCCCCCCCCCCCAGAGCTTTTGCAATTGTCACCCATTCGTATTAATTTCTCGATATACATCGTCGAGATGAGTGTAGGAATTATTTAAATCTTTACAGGAAGCGTTAATCAACGTTTTTGATTTAAAAAAAAAAATTCCGATATGCCTCGATGGCTCCACGGTTTTCAATTATCATGGAATAAAATTTTTCTTCACACGCATCTTTGGGCTATATATCAATGTAAAATTCTGCTGAGATTCGGGGAAAATTGGTTCACGCGTTCGTCCGTAGTAGCGTAACAAACATCCAGGGAGCTAGTAAATCTCGGCGTTTTTTTAAATTCTTTCCGATTTGCCTTGATGGCTCCGCGGTTTTCAATTATCATGGAATAAAATTTTTCTTCACACGCATCTTTGGGCTATATATCAATGTAAAATTCTGCTGAGATTCGGGGAAAATCGGTTCACACGTTCGCCCGTAGTAGCGTGACAAACATCCAGGGAGCCAGTAAATCTCGGCGTTTTTAAAAATTTTTTCCGATTTGCTTTGATGGCTCCGCGGTTTTCAATTATCATGGAATAAGCGTAACAAACATCCAGGGAGCTAGTAAATCTCGGCGTTTTTTTAAATTCTTTCCGATTTGCCTTGATGGCTCCGCGGTTTTCAATTATCATGGAATAAAATTTTTCTTCACACGCATCTTTGGGCTATATATCAATGTAAAATTCTGCTGAGATTCGGGGAAAATCGGTTCACACGTTCGCCCGTAGTAGCGTGACAAACATCCAGGGAGCTAGTAAATCTCGGCGTTTTTAAAAATTTTTTCCGATTTGCTTTGATGGCTCCGCGGTTTTCAATTATCATGGAATAAAATTTTTCTTCACGCGCATCTTTGAGTTATATATCAATGTGAAATTCTGCTGAGATTCGGGGAAAATTGGTTCACGCGTTCGTCCGTAGTAGCGTGACAAACATCCAGGGAGCTAGTAAATCTTGGCGTTTTTTTAAATTTTTTCCGATTTGCCTTGATGGCTCCGCGGTTTTCAATTATCATGGAATAAAATTTTTCTTCACGCGCATCTTTGAGTTATATATCAATGTGAAATTCTGCTGAGATTCGGGGAAAATTGGTTCACGCGTTCGCCCGCAGTAGCGTGACAAACATCCAGGGAGCTAGTAAATCTCGGCGTTTTTTTAAATTTTTTCCGATTTGCCTTGATGGCTCCGCGGTTTTCAATTATCATGGAATGAAATTTCTCTTCACGCGCATCTTTGAGTTATATATCAATGTGAAATTCTGCTGAGATTCGGGGAAAATTGGTTCACGCGTTCGCCCGTAGTAGCGTGACAAACATCCAGAGAGCTAGTAAGCCTCGGCGTTTTTTTAAATTTTTTCCGATTTGCCTTGATGGCTCCGCGGTTTTCAATTATCATGGAATAAAATTTTTCTTCACGCGCATCTTTGAGTTATATATCAATGTGAAATTCTGCTGAGATTCGGGGAAAATTGGTTCACGCGTTCGTCCGTAGTAGCGTGACAAACATCCAGGGAGCTAGTAAATCTTGGCGTTTTTTTAAATTTTTTCCGATTTGCCTTGATGGCTCCGCGGTTTTCAATTATCATGGAATAAAATTTTTCTTCACGCGCATCTTTGAGTTATATATCAATGTGAAATTCTGCTGAGATTCGGGGAAAATTGGTTCACGCGTTCGCCCGCAGTAGCGTGACAAACATCCAGGGAGCTAGTAAATCTCGGCGTTTTTTTAAATTTTTTCCGATTTGCCTTGATGGCTCCGCGGTTTTCAATTATCATGGAATAAAATTTTTCTTCACACGCATCTTTGGGTTATATATCGATGTGAAATTCTGCTGAGATTCGGGGAAAATTGGTTCACGCGTTCGCCCGCAGTAGCGTGACAAACATCCAGAGAGCTAGTGAATCAATAAGATCTGATTAGCGCACCGAAATGTTTTATCTTTCAAACATTCAGTACGTGATTTCCCTGTGGTTCAAATAACTTTACTTTCAATGCCATCCTTGTTTAGAGGCACGTAATTGTTTCACGGATCTTGTGGAAAGCATATTTTTTCCTCCTTTGTCCTGCTCAGCTAAGTATGAAACGTCTCTGGGTCCACGAAGTATTGCGGGTATACGGTGATAGATTGGTGGACGAGGCTGACACAGCCTGGCTGGTAGAGCAGATAAGAGTTACACTCGGTGATCACATGGAGGAAGATATGAACGAGTTGTTCGGTGATTTTGTCAAGACCAAGGGTACCCGTGTTACGGAGATAGAATTGCGAAATCTTCTCTATTGCGATTTTCAAAATCCACTGGACGATCACAAGCATTACAAGGAGGTCGAGGATCACGAGGCGCTAGCTCTGACGGTCAATTATTATCTCAGCGAGTACAATTCGATATCCAAGAAACCCATGAATCTCGTTCTATTCAGATTCGCGATAGAGCATCTCTCGAAAATCTGTCGTGTAATGATGCAGCCGCGTAGTCACGGTCTTCTCGTTGGTGTCGGTGGCTCGGGCCGTCAGTCCCTCACGCGTCTAGCCTCTCACATATCCGACTACGAGATATTTCAGGTCGAGATAACGAAGCAATACGGGGCACACGAGTGGCACGAGGATCTGAAATTGATACTGAAGAAGAGCGCAGCGAGTGATCTTCACACGAGCTTTCTGTTCACCGATATGCAGATCAAGGAGGAATCCTTCCTCGAGGATATAAGCAATCTCATGAATGCCGGCGAGGTGCCAAATTTGTTTGCCAACGATGAGAAATCGGAGATATGCGAGAAAATGCGTCAGATAGATCGTCAGAGGGACAAAACGATGCAAACGGACGGCAGTCCGATAGCGCTGTTCAATTATTTCATTCAAGTCGTGAGGGAACAGCTTCACATTTTCGTGGCAATGTCACCGATCGGCGAAAGCTTTCGCACGCGGATCAGAAAATTTCCGGCACTCGTCAATTGTTGCACCATAGATTGGCTTCAGCCGTGGCCCGAGGATGCACTGCTGGCTGTGGCTACCAAGTTTTTGGGTGAAATTCAATTGCCGGACAACGAGAGAATCGCCTGCATCGAGATGTGCCAGTATTATCATACCTCGACGCAGGAACTGTCGAGGGAATTTTTCCTGCACGTCGGAAGGTAAAATTCGTGACACTGGGACGACTCGCGAGGAGTATGGCCGGAAATTTTCGTTGGAGTCCTGATGGACTTTTTCTTTGGTGCAAAGGTACAATTACGTGACACCAACTTCGTATCTCGAGCTGATAAACACGTTCAAGGATCTTTTGGGCAAAAAACGTTCCGAGGTTGTCGAAGGCAAGCGACGTTACGAGGCGGGCCTGGATAAGCTCGACTCGACCCACAAACAGGTAGAGAAGATGCAGGAGATACTCGTGGCGCTTCAGCCGAAGCTGATCGAAGCGGCGAAAGACGTGGAGCGTATGCTCGCGAGCGTCGAGTCCGAGAGCCAGGAGGTATCGGCCATTGAGCAAGTAGTCAAGAAGGACGAGGAGGCCGCTCTGGTAATGTATTTATATTTTTTTTTTTTTTTACAAAACATCCCGTGTGCGTCAAATTGCCAGGGCAGCCCTGCCGTAAGTCGGGGCCTTTAAGGGCTCAAGCGTGAATGCCCTATCATAAATTGCCATAACAGCGCCAGGTTAGGCCCCGACAGGGCAATGCCAAGGTCGTCAGGCTTATTTGAAATATGGCTGACCTAAATGCAGCCCGTTGAGGACCCAGTCGGGCTTCGATCGGGTAACCCCTGTTCAAGGAAGTCGGTATAATTACAAAAGAGCCAAGCTGGGCCCGAATAAGGCCCGACCTAATTATTTCGAACATGGCACTGTCGAGGGAACCCTTTGAGGACCTAGACGGGCTTCACTGGGGCAGCCCGCATTCAATAAAGTTGGGATAATTACAAAAAAAACCAAGTCGGGCCCGAATAGGGCGAAAGTATCGCAGTCCTAATTATGTCAAACATATGGCACTTTCGAAACAACCCTTTGAGGACCTAGTCGGGTTTCACCGGGGCAGCCCGCATTCAATAAAGTTGGGATAATTACGAAAAAAACCAAGTCGGCCCGAATAGGGCGAAAGTATTAGAACCTTGAATTATTAAAAAGTAATTGTTAATTAACAATTAAATAACATTTACACTTACCATCGCCTTGCATATAGTCTCAAAAGCCCATATATAAATTTTCATTTTTGAACTATACATTGATCTTGAAAAATGTAATTGTTAACTAAGGTGCACTCAAGTGATTGTTACATGAATATTATATTTTTTCTACACCATCCTGTCCTGTTTACACTTTCAATATTCTACACATGAATTTTATAATTTCAATGCTTTTAGTTCTTATAAAACCCATTTGTTTATTAACAATTATATAATTTTTTTTTCACTGTACATCACCTTTTTACTGAATATCACGCTGCTGTATCCAGCCCAGTAAGACAGCGCGTTTTCATTAGAACTCGTGGTCTAATACCATTTAAATACATAAAAGTCATAAAAGGAATCAATAGCGCAGTGGTAGCGTGTCAGTCGTTGGGTGGGTCATTAGGTAGTTCTCTGTTAAAATCTCAGGTAGGATAGAAATTAATTTCGACGGAATAACGTCCGGACTAGGAAGCCGGAAGCATTTGTAAAAAAAAAAAATCTCCAGCTTGTTAATTTTTTTTTTTGTAGCGATGAGCGATGAAATGTGATTAAAAAAAGTAAAGTTTAAGACGTCGGGTATTCTCAAAAAGCTCCTGTCAAAGTAATATGATTTTCCAAATAATTAAAATTTTCAAAACGGTCGAGACAGGGAACATAAAATTGTCAGATAAATGTGGCTATAATTATAACGTATAAATATCTGTCATATGCAAGCCACTTGTAAATTGTGATAACTAATGAAAGCCAATGGCTCAGGTCTTTCGATTAAGTACGTTTCTTTTTTTCTTTTCCATTCATATTTTATTGACGCAAAGTCCCTTGGTTATTTTTACACATATGTACATGTTTGTGCATTATCGATGGATTTAGGAAAGTCTGAAGTATACTCAGATGAAAATTGGTATCGAAACCATTGCATTTTGAAGCTTGAACGATTGCGAAGAGATACAAGTACTAAATAAAGTCATATCTCCTTCGGAAAGGAACGTTACAACGATTTTAGTGAACCCTCAAAATATCGGAAAATGAAAAAATGCAATTTTTCGTTTTTTTGCCTTTTCATATCGTATTTTTAGATTTCAGGGAAAAACTCGATGTGATTCGTAATCAGCAGAAAATTTTCGATCGCCTAGGGTCTAAAATTATGGTGAAAGACGAAAAATTTTTTTTTTTTTAATTTTTGCCCACTTTTTCGAAAATCCGAAAATCACGAAATTTCAAATGGCCATAACTTATCTCCAGATTTACCGATTTTGGCTTATCGGGGGGGTTTTTAAAAGCCCTTGAGTAGAGTTAGAGAATGGCGTTGGATCCATTTCGATATCTATAATTTTTATATCTGAAAAAGCACTTTGAAAATTGACGAATTTTAGTCCAAGGGGTATGTATGGAAAAATTGGAAAAAATCGATGGTCCAACTTTGAAAATCTGTAAAAAATCGAAAAATCAACCCAGCTCGATGAACCAAGCGGCATTTTGAAGCTTGAACGATTACGAAGAGATGCAAGTACTGAATAGAGTCATATCGCCTCCGAGAAGGAACGTTACAACGATTTTAGTGAACCCTCAAAATTTTAGAAAATGAAAAAATGCAATTTTTCGTTTTTTTGCGTTTTCATATCGTATTTTTAGATTTCAGGGAAAAACTTGATGTGATTCGTAATCAGCAGAAAATTTTCGATCGCCTAGAGCCTAAAATTATGGTGAAAGACGAAAAAAATTTTTTTTTCAATTTTTGCCCACTTTTTCGAAAATCCAAAAATCACGAAATTTCAAATGGCCATAACTCATCTCCAGATTTACCGATTTTGGCTTATCGGGGAGGTTTTTAAAAGCCCTTGAGTAGAGTTAGAAAATGGCGTTGGATTCATTTTGATATCTATAATTTTTATATCTGAAAAAGCACTTTGAAAATTGACGAATTTTAGTCCAAGGGGTATGTATGGAAAAATTGGCAAAAATCGATGGTCCAACTTTAAAAATCTGTAAAAAATCGAAAAATCAACCCAGCTCGATGAACCAAGCGGCATTTTGAAGCTTAAACGATTACGAAGAGAATAAGCATGTAGTGCAGGTCCAAAGACCTTCGGAAATATAAAATACAGCGATTTTAGTGGACCAACTCATTTTTTGCGAAAATTCAAAAAAATCTTGGATTTTTTAAATTCGCTTTAGGGCCCTATATAGATGTATTTTTTCCCGCTGATCACGAATCCGCTCGGTATTTTTCTTAAAACTCAAAAATTCTATTTCAAAGTGTCAAAAACGTGTTTTTTTTTTTTTTTTTTTTCGAGAGTTGAAAAATAACAATTTATATTGGATAAAATTTAATTAAAATTTACATGATTTATATAGATTTCGAGATCTTAATTTTTTGTACCCAAAAGAGTACTTTGAATATCGGCGATTTTGAGTCCATAGGGATGTGTATGAAAAAAATGGCAAGAATCGATATTCCAACTTTGAAAATTTGTGAAAAATCGAAAAATCAACGTAGCTCGATGAATCAAGCTGGGTTTTCAATCCTGAATGATTGCGAAGAGAATAAGCACTGAATAGAGTCATATTCCCTTCGAGAAGGAACGTCACAACGATTGCAGTGAACCCTTAAAATTTCAGAAAATGAAAAAGTGCAATTTTTGTTTTTTTTGCCTTTTCATATCGAATTTTCGAATTTCATAAAATCGGGGCCTGGTCACAGCCTCAACCAAATTGACGCACGGGCAGTGGATCCTTGAACCACTGCCGATATATGCCATTATTCATACTTTTGTTTCCTTGGATACGAAATCTTTTGCCTCGACCGATATACAGCAGCAATTTTTATGAAAATTAGATTTAAAATTTGGAAGAAAAAATTTGCAAGCTCCCCTCTACCCCTCCCCGAATTTTGAGATCAATCCTGAAAAGTCATAAGCTCCGAGCTCGGTTCGTTTCGGATTCCCGTGATTCGTCGTCGTATCGACGCAACGTTTTATCATTTTCATTACCAAAAATTTTCATTCTCACGTATCTCTGAATCGCATCACCGTGAAAAATTCCGCAAAGTTTCCCAAAAGATTCGGTCGATCAAGAGTCCCAAAAAAAAAAAAAAAAAAAAAAATCAGCTATACCCCAGCGATAAATCGCTGACTCGTGTGATTCAGTTAGTGGCAGGCGCGGCTGAGGCGATTCGAGTCGAGTGCAATGCGGATCTCGAGCTCGTAATGCCAATACTGAATGCGGCAAATGCAGCCTTGAACACACTCACGCCCCAAGACATGCAGATCGTAAAAACGATGAAGAACCCACCGGCCGGCGTTAAATTGGTGATGGAAGCGATATGCATATTAAAGGTGAATCAAGCTAATCCGAAAATATCGTAAAAAAAATCCAAAAATCTCCCGGAAAATTTCAATGGAAATCTCTGCCCCCTCGCGATTCGCATGTCCGCGCTCCTGTCATTGCCGCGATCGTTTCGCCCGTTCCAAGGACTTTAAACCCGAGAGAATTCAGTCCGAGGACGGTCGCACCATTGACGATTACTGGAAGCCATCGTTGCGCATACTCGGCGACATGAAGTTTCTCGAGAATCTCTTGAGCTTCGACAAGGACAACATAAGCGAGAGAATAATGACGAAGATACGAGCGACTATACTGACAAATCCAAATTTCGATCCCGACAAGATACGCAACGCCTCGACCGCCTGCGAGGGCCTCTGCAAATGGGTAATAGCACTCTCGGAATACGACACGGTCGCGAAAGTCGTTGCACCCAAGAAAATCGCCCTTGCCAAAGCCGTGGCCGAGTACGACGAGGCGATGCTTGCGCTCGAGATCAAGAGAGGACAATTGCGCGAGGTACAGTCGCGCCTGAAGCTACTCGAGGATCTTCTGTCGCAGAGAAAAGCCGATTATCAAGCTATGATAGACGAGGTCGATGATTGCGAGAAGAAGCTCAGACGGGCGGAGGAGCTGATCGGTGGTCTCGGTGGCGAGTACAGCCGTTGGTCCGAGACAGCCAAGATTCTTGGTCAGAGTTATCATCGTTTGACCGGTGATGTGCTCGTGAGCGCCGGTTTTATCGCTTATCTCGGAGTTTTCACGACTCTGTATCGTCAGACGCAGCTGGAAAATTGGCTAAAGCTATGCAACGAGGCCGGCCTCCATTGCATCCGGGACTTTCAGCTGAATCTGATATTGGGTGATCCGGTGCTGATAAGATCGTGGAACATCGCCGGTTTGCCGAGCGATCTTTTCTCCATTGACAATGCGATTGTCGTGATGGAATCGCGAAGATGGCCGCTGATGATCGATCCGCAGGGACAGGCAAACAAGTGGATAAAGAATATGGAGAGGGGCTCGAATATTCATGTTATAAGACTCGCGAGAAGCGATTACATGAGGATTCTTGAGAATGCGGTGCAGTTCGGTCAGCCGGTATTGCTCGAGAATATCGGCGAGGAGCTCGATGCCGCGCTCGAGCCACTCTTGCTCAAGCAAACATTCAAGTCCGGTGGCTCATTGTGCATCAAACTCGGGGATTCCGTTGTCGAGTACAGCCACAAGTTTAGGTGAGTTATGTTTTTTTTTTTTGGAGAAAAGAAGAAAAAAAGGAAGGAAAATCAATGTCCCGACTTTGAGATAGTTCTTGGGGTCAGATCCGGTCGAGTTATTAAGGGGCTGTACCAGTGTAACCCATGAAAAATTAGGCGTTTTTCGCGAATTTTTTTAAAATAAAGTACTCGATAGAATGTTTTGAAATTCTTTGGACATAATAACGTATATTTTCAGCTATATTTTGAGATTTTTTTTTGCAAAAATATTGAAAAATAACGGAGTTATGTGCTGTCTTCGCCAAAAAAAAAAAAAAGTGCCAAAAAAAAAAAAAAGTTCCCCAACTGCTGACATGACTCCGGCCGAATGAGTAGCTGACACAAAGAAAAAAATCAAAAAGGTTATTAAAGCTGAAGGTATTTCCTATACAACGGAGCTGGGCGGTACTTCAAGTACCCAGTACTTGCGATGTACTGGAAGTACAGTACTTGAAGTACAAAGTACCTCAAAAGTATTTCAAGTATTGTACTTAAATTTTCAAGTACTTGACCTGCACTTCAAGTCTTGTACTTAAAATTTCAAGTACCATGTCATGTACTTAAAGTACTTGTACTTAAATTTTAAAGTACATGGCATCTACCTAAAGTACTTGTACTTTGAGTACTAGTACTTCAAGTACTTGTACTTTGAGTACTAGTACTTCAAGCACTTGTACTTTGAGTACTAGTACTTCAAGTACTAGTACTTCAAGTACTTGTACTTTGAGTACTAGTACTTCAAGTACTTGTACTTTGAGTACTAGTACTTCAAGTACTTGTACTTTGAGTACTAGTACTTCAAGTACTTGTACTTTGAGTACTAGTACTTCAAGCACTTGTACTTTGAGTACTAGTACTTCAAGCACTTGTACTTTGAGTACTAGTACTTCAAGCACTTGTACTTTGAGTACTAGTACTTCAAGTACTTGTTCTTTGAGTACTAGTACGTCAAGTACTAGTACGTCAAGTACTAGTACGTCAAGTACTTGTACTTTGAGTACTAGTACTTCAAGTACTTGTACTTTGAGTACTAGTACTTCAAGTACTTGTACTTTGAGTACTAGTACTTCAAGTACTTGTACTTTGAGTACTAGTACTTTGAGTACTAGTACTTCAAGTACTTGTACTTTGAGTACTAGTACTTCAAGTACTTGTACTTTGAGTACTAGTACTTCAAGTACTTGTACTTTGAGTACTAGTACTTCAAGCACTTGTACTTTGAGTACTAGTACTTCAAGTACTTGTACTTTGAGTACTAGTCCTTCAAGTACTTGTACTTTGAGTACTAGTACTTCAAGTACTTGTACTTAAAATTTCAAGTACTTTTCTGTACTTCAAGTACTTTTTCAAGTACCAAGTATCAAGTACTTTTGAATACGTTTTGCTAATGGTCGCATGTATAATATGCCTTTTAATATATAATCAAGTAACGTTCCGCGCAGCGATGCCGTGAGACGAATCGAGTTAATCCTAGAATGGTAACCTTATTTTTTTTTACCTATTATGGTAACCCGGGGTGACCGAACACCCCAATTTTGAAAAACTCATATCTCCGGTAAAATTTCACAAAAAGGGTTCAATTTGGGCGCTCATTCTTTGCGTTTTTTAATGCAGAATCACGCGAGCTTACGGAAATTTTGCTTGAAGTCGGAAAAGTTAGTCAAAAATGAGATAAAAGGGTAAAAAAATATGAAAAAAATCGTAAAAATGACTTTTTTTAAATTGAATTTGCAATATCACCGTTGATTTTTATCGAAATTGAACAAAACCAACGGCATTATAAAGTGAAAATATAAAGTTTTGAGACAGGTAGCTTAGTTTTACTCGATTTTCGAAAAAATCTATTTATTCCGGGAATCGAAGTCTGGGAATTAAAAAAAAGTCGAAATATTGACTTTTACCGCCAAAATTGGTGTAACAACGCCAAATTATGCGGAAATCGAATGAAACCAACTCTATTTTTAAGAGGAAAGGTAATTATAAAAGATATGTAAAATATATTTTATATTCATGTTACATGTTTATATGTACTTATATTCCATTTGACATAGAGAGAGAATTCGACAAATAGTGCCATGAGTGATTGCGCATTGACTTTGATTTATAATTCTTCGTTTAAATATTTCGGTTCAAATCTGCCTAGCCTGAGTGAATCGTGCAATGTGAAAATATGTGTTGATACAAAAAGTACTCGAATCAAAATCAAATGAGTTTAAAGAGTACGTAACAAATCAAAAATAAGTACTAGAACTTACGAGATGTACGTGAAATCTTGAAAAGTATTTGATACTTGATTTTTGACGTACTTCAAGTACTCGGTACTTCGAGTACTCAGTATGTACTTCAAGTAATGTCGTATTAAGTACTTCAAGTACTTTTACTTCAAGTACTTGGCACTTCAAGTACTCAATACTCCAAGTACCTGGCACATTAAGTACTTCAAGTACTTTTACTTCAAGTACTCGGTACTTCAAGTACTTGGAAACCTTGAGTACTTCAAGTACGTAGTACGTAGTACTTCAAGTACGTAGTACTTCAAGTACGTAGTACTTGAAGTACCAAGTACTTGAAGTAAAAGTACTTGAAGTACTTAATACGACATTACTTGAAGTACTACGTACTTGAAGTACCAAGTACTTGAAGTACTTGGTACTTCAAGTATTTCCGGTACTTGGTACTTGTAATACACGAGTACTTCAAATCCTTAGAGTACTTTGTACTTTGTACTTGAAGTACTTTCCGGACTTTGCCCAGCTCTGCTATACAATGACCTACGATTTTTGAAAAATATCGAAAATTAACAAAATGGCGTAGTTCTGAAAAAATATGTCGTTTTTTGGGGTAAAAAAAGGTTGTTTTTTTAATTCCAAATTGACAATTTTCAACCGATCAAAAAGATCGTAGGTCATTGTATAGTAAATATATTCGAGAATACTCAGTTTCAATTTAAAGTCGATCGGTCAATTTCTCTCTGAGTTATGATGTCAGCAATTTTGAAAAATGTCGTTTCGAGAAAAATGCGTTTAAAGTTTATACCTGCGGTTTATACATGCGAGCGGTCGCTCTTCAGAACGCTGCCATTCAAAAACTATTCAAGATACGACCTTGCCGCTTTCACTGGATATTTTTGAAAGTATAAACTATCGAATAAGCCCAAAAAAATCGCTTCTTTGAAAGTTTCACACTGGTATAGCCCCTTAACTATTTTAGCGATGAAATTTCGGGAGAATTCTATTGCAAAGTGCTGCGATAATACTTTGAAGCAGTTGTCCAGAATTTTTGACAACCGTGGATAGGTCTTTTGGCACTTGAATCAATCGTTTGATTTTTACCAATTTTTTTAAACAACTTTTCGGCATTGTTATTGTTATTGTTATTCATTATCGATGTTTTTAGGGTTTCCAAAATTTTTTTTCCAAATTTTTCAATACGTTGCAAAGTGCCTAAAATTCTTACCAAATCTCATCTTTTGCTCGTACACATCCCTTTATCGTGGGTTTTGTCACATCCGGTCAATCGATGTAAAATTCATTTTAGCATGGAAAATAATTACCCTTTTTTTTCGCAAGGTTCATTTGCGGAGTGATTTTTTTTTTTAATCGAACATATCTCGAGTATGTGATCCTAAATTTTTGGGTTTGAATATTGAAAATCAAAAGAGTTGTGCATTTTTTTGAGCTTGATGCGATTTGAAAAAAAATAAATAAAAAAATTCAAAATTTTTCTGTCCTCGAACATTGTGCGGGAATATTTTTGAAATTTTTGGACTCTTTTGGGTCGTCAATTTACTAATAATTTACGGGTATTCGATAAATACTTTGTTCATTCATTGATAAGTAAATTGATGCATTTTTTGAATATTTTTCTTTTTCCAATAACGAATAATTAAATTTATTCATTGATAAACGAATGAATAGATTTTTATTTTCAAAATTCTACTCTGCCATCGTTATAGATTTTATATAACGACGAAACTACGAAATCCTCACTATCTACCGGAAATAGCGGTAAAAGTCACGCTGCTAAATTTCATGATAACCCCGGTGGGTCTTGAGGATCAATTGCTCGGTATAGTCGTGGCTAAAGAGAGGCCGGATCTCGAGTCAGAAAAAAATCAATTGATCGTCCAGGGTGCGGCAAATAAAAAGTACATGGAAATTATAATACAAAAATGATGAAAAAAAAAAAAAAATTTTGTCTAAAAACGATCGTATAATTAGGATATTTTTTGTAGAATGTTGAAAGAGATCGAGGACAAGATTCTCGAAGTTTTGTCCGAGTCAGACGAGAATATACTCGAGGATCAGACTGCCATAGGTGTTTTGAGCTCTTCGAAGATTCTGTCGAATGAAATTCAGGCTAAACAGACCGCGGCCGAAATTACGGAAAAATCTATCGATGCTGCTCGATTGCAGTACACTTCGATAGCCGTTTACAGCACCGTTTTGTTCTTTACGATCGGTAAAAAAAAAAAATTCCCATAATTAAATTTCGAGATAGAAAAATAGATCATGTCTGGGAATTTATTTTACAAAAACTATTCAACGAATAATTTTTATGCTCGGCAGTTACGTTTGTTAGGCTCTTCTCCCGCTGCGTGTAAATTTTTAGCTGAAGATATTGAAAATTCGAAAAACTGCAAGCACTTGACAGTTGACAGGGAGGAAAAACAAAAAAAAAACTTCCAAAATTCTCAATATTTTCAGCTAAAAATTGATAATTTAATTTCAGTTTTAAAAAGTTGAACAAACATACCTGCCAAGTATCAAAATTATCCACTGGATGTTGTTTTTTGTAAAATAAATGCCCAAAAATCACCTATTTTGGACACGTCAAATTCAGACCAATTTTGATGATTTTATTTTTCAAGTGCAAGGAAGTTTAATTTAAAAAAAAAAAATGCCTACCTGATTTATAAATTTTTTCAAGAGCATGGCAAATGTTTTTTTTGCTAAAAAATACAACAAAATAATGGACGTACAGTCGGAAGATGACAGTGACACGAAAAAAAAAAAAAAAAAATGACACAGTTGTCCAGTTGACAGTTTAACTCGATTTCTCTTCCGACGAGTAGACCTCAAATTTTCACCGACTACTTACCAATCGTATCTCAATTTCACTCTGCATGATTTATTTTCAAAATTTTCACTATAATCTGTAGAATTATTGCTTTTAATTGATTATTTATTGTAACGATTAATATTGTCATTGTTATTCCTCAATTATTTCTTAATATTGAAAAAAAATTAAATTCGTAAAATTGGCAGCTGTTCTCGCGAATATCGATCCGATGTATCAGTACTCGTTGGTGTGGTTCGTAAATTTGTTCAAAAGCACGATTGACAATACACCACCGGTCGAGGATGTTCAGCAGCGTTTGAAAGATTTGACGAAATGTTTCACGTACACGCTTTACGTTAATATCTGTCGTTCGCTCTTCGAGAAGGACAAGCTCGTATTTTCCCTGATTCTCGCGGTCAATTTGTTGAACAAACAAGGCAAAATATCAATGGCACAATGGATGTTTCTTTTGACCGGTGGAATTGGCATGGAAAATCCGCACGAAAAACCAATGAATTGGCTACCGATAAAATCGTGGGATGAATTTTGTCGTCTCGAGGATATTCCTGGTTTTACGGTGAGCCAAATAAATCATCGAGAAAATACTTTATTCGTAGAAAAATTGAAAAAAAAAAAACATTTCATATTTCTCCAAATATCGGTACATTTTTTTTTCTTAGCTAATTAAATATACACATTAACGAAGGATGCCATATTTTAATTACCATATTTTTATTGGATATGATTTTGAGTTAATTAAAAAAAAATGAACGAAGCATATTTTTATTTTCCTTACTGACAATTAAGGGGATCCGTGAATCACTGAAGCGCGATGCGAGTCTGTGGAAGTACGTCTTCGATCACAAAGATCCTCAGTCACTTGCATTTCCTTCGCCCTTTGATAAAATAAGTCTGTTCGAGAAAATGCTCGTTCTACGTTGCCTCAGGCCCGACAAAGTCGTCCCTTCTGTGCAGCTTTTTGTCGAAGGTACGTCGGCACGAAAATGCAATTCGAGTGCATTTTTTTTTTGTAATTTATAATGCATTTAAAAAATGCATTTTCTAAAATGCATTTTATCGTCCGCTTTGCAATTCACTTTACAATGCATTTTTTCAATGCAGCTCGTGATGCATTTAAGGATGTTCCTCTGTTATGTCGATACAGTGTCATCGACTTGAGATTTTTAATGCAATTTATAATGCATTTAAAAAAAATGCATTTTCTAAAATGCATTTTATAGTCCACTTGTTAATTCACTTTACAATGCATTTTTGCAATGCATTTCGTGATGCATTTGAGGATGTTCCTCTGTTATGCCAATATAGTGTCATCGTCTTGAGATTTTTGATACAATTTATAATGCATTTAGAAAAAATGCATTTTCTGAAATGCATTTTATAGTCCATTTTAGAAATTCACTTTACAATGAATTTTTGCAATGCATTTCGTGATGCATTTGAGGATGTTCCTCTGTCATGTCAATATAGTGTCATCGTCTTGAGATTTTTAATGCAATTTATACTGCATTTAGAAAAAATGCATTTTCTGAAATGCATTTTATAGTCCGCTTTGCAATTCACTTTACAATGCATTTTTTCAATGCAGCTCGTGATGCATTTAAGGATGTTCCTCTGTTATGTCGATACAGTGTCATCGACTTGAGATTTTTAATGCAATTTATAATGCATTTTAAAAAAATGCATTTTCTAAAATGCATTTTATAGTCCACTTGTTAATTCACTTTACAATGCATTTTTTCAATGCAGTTCGTGATGCATTTGAGGATGTTCCTCTGTTATGTCGATATATAGTGTCATCGACTTGAGATTTTTAATGCAATTTATGATGCATTTAGAAAAAATGCATTTTCTGAAATGCATTTTATAGTCCATTTTAGAAATTCACTTTACAATGCATTTTTGCAATGCATTTCGTGATGCATTTGAGGATGTTCCTCTGTCATGTCAATATAGTGTCATCGTCTTGAGATTTTTAATGCAATTTATACTGCATTTAGAAAAAATGCATTTTCTGAAATGCATTTTATAGTCCGCTTTGCAATTCACTTTACAATGCATTTTTTCAATGCAGCTCGTGATGCATTTAAGGATGTTTCTCTGTTATGTCGATACAGTGTCATCGACTTGAGATTTTTAATGCAATTTATAATGCATTTTAAAAAAATGCATTTTATAAAATGCATTTTATAGTCCACTTGTTAATTCACTTTACAATGCATTTTTGCAATGCATTTCGTGATGCATTTGAAGATGTTCCTCTGTTATGCCAATATAGTGTCATCGACTTGAGTTTTTTAATGCAATTTATAATGCATTTAAAAAAAATGCATTTTCTAAAATGCATTTTGTAGTCCACTTGTTAATTCACTTCACAATGCATTTTTGCAATGCATTTTGCGATGCATTTGAGGATGTTCCTGTGTTATGTCAATATAGTGGCATCGTCTTGAGATTTTTAATGCAATTTATAATGCATTTAAAAAAAATGCATTTTCTAAAATGCATTTCATAGTCCACTTATTAATTCACTTCACAATGCATTTTCTCAATGGAGTTCGTGATGCATTTGAGGATGTTCCTCTGTTATGTCGATACAGTGTCATCGACGTGAGTTTTTTAATGAAATTTATAATGCATTTAGAAAAAATGCATTTTCTGAAATGCATTTTATAGTCCACTTTAGAATTCACTTTACAATGCATTTTTGCAATGCATTTCGTGATGCATTTCAGGATGTTCCTCTGTTATGTCGATACAGTGTCATCGACGTGAGTTTTTTAAATGAAATTTATAATGCATTTAGAAAAAATGCATTTTCTGAAATGCATTTTATAGTCCACTTTAGAATTCACTTTACAATGCATTTTTGCAATGCATTTCGTGATGCGTTTGAGAATGTTCCTCTGTTATGCCAATATAGTGTCATCGTCTTGAGATTTTTAATGCAATTTATAATGCATTTTCTAAAATGCATTTCATAGTCCACTTATTAATTCACTTCACAATGCATTTTCTCAATGGAGTTCGTGATGCATTTGAGGATGTTCCTCTGTTATGTCGATACAGTGTCATCGACGTGAGTTTTTTAATGAAATTTATAATGCATTTAGAAAAAATGCATTTTCTGAAATGCATTTTATAGTCCACTTTAGAATTCACTTTACAATGCATTTTTGCAATGCATTTCGTGATGCATTTCAGGATGTTCCTCTGTTATGTCGATACAGTGTCATCGTCTTGAGATTTTTAATGCAATTTATAATGCATTTACTAAAATGCATTTTACAGTCCATCTTGAATAGTTTGGACAGCGTTTCGAGTTGAAGCTCGAAAAAAATGTGAATTTTGAATTTTTTTTTTGCAACATAAACGTCAATATTTCAAAAAACGTACAGGAGTATACTGTTATAATTTTTAACGATTGTTATCAATGCCATTTACCATCGAATAGCGTTGAAAAGAAACCTCACAGTTCTAGCTCTGATTTCGAAAACATAAATTGACTAGCAGAGATGAGTGAGGATTTGACACCGCACCGAGCCCTCTGCCTGTGTTTAAGCTTAGGGACCTCCCTCGGACTACTCGTCTCGCAAACAAACAGAGGAATAGCCTCAAAAAAAAAAAAATTCAGTCCCCGATGCATCTTTGAATGCATTTTATAGTGAATTTTTTTAAATGCAGTTTGAATTAAAAATTTTTGACAAAAATTAACTTTCAACATTTTCTCATCGTTCAATCGTCTCCTTCCTTCAGTTGAGCTTGGAAAACAATATATCGAGCCACCGCCATTCGATCTTGCGTCCTCGTATGCAGATTCATTTTGCTCGATTCCCCTGATATTCGTATTGACACCGGGCGCTGATCCAACAGCGACACTATTGAAATTCGCCGATGATCAGGGCTTCGGTGCAAACAGATTGTTCTCACTGTCACTCGGACAGGGCCAGGGACCCATAGCGGTCAGTCTCATTGACGAGGGAGTCAAGAATGGCACTTGGGTGGTATTGCAAAATTGTCATTTAGCCAAGAGCTGGATGGGCACACTCGAAAAGGTCTTGATTCAAACTTTTCAATTTCTCGTCGCACAGGAACTAATCAATGAAACGTTTAACTATCGAATCCTTTTATTTTATTTTTCTTTTTTTTTTTTTTACATAAATAAGCCGAAATATAAAACGCAAAATTTGTACCTGACGTGATTTCTTCAAAGCCAAATTTGTTTTTAAATTTTCAAATTTGAAAAAAAAAAAAAAAAATTCCATTCAGGATAATCGTAATTTCATTGTTAATTTTTGACTTTTATCGATGACTTTAAAAATAGATTTGCGAAAGTTTTACACCGGATGGCGTGCATCCGGATTTTCGATTATGGCTGACCAGTTATCCGGCCGAACATTTTCCGGTTAGCGTTCTTCAGAATGGCGTAAAAATGACCAACGAGCCACCAAAGGGTCTAAGGTCAAATATAACGAGATCTTACCTGCAGGTACATCGACGATAATGGCTCGTATTTTACGAAATCAAAATTTCTTGAAAAAATGATTGGCTAAAAAAATTTTTTTCGATTATTTTGCTATTTTTTTTTTTTTTTTTTTTTTTTTTTTTTAATTCAAGGATCCGATTTGCGATCCCGAATTTTTCGAAGTTTCGAGACAAAAAGAATCATTCAAGAAAATGCTCTTCTCGCTGTGCTTCTTTCACGCGATCGTTCAGGAGAGACGAAAATATGGACCTATCGGTTGGAACAATCCATACGAATTTAACGAGACAGATTTACGTATAAGTGTCTTGCAGCTTAAAATATTTTTGGATCAATACGAGGATGTGCAATTCGAGGCACTCAAATATCTCACAGGTATCTCGCCCATTCGATTGATTGTTAAAAAAAAAAAAAAAAAAAAAAAAAAAAATCAGCCATTATTATTCTTATTTGATTTAATTTTATGATTAATTAATTGATTTCATTTTTTTTTTTTAATTTAATAAAAATGAAGCAATTGGTAAATTATTATTCGCAATAAAAATGATTACGAATTGGGTGCACTTGACACTTTTTTTTTTTTTTTAACAAGGTGAGTGCAATTACGGTGGTCGTGTAACCGACGAATGGGATCGAAGAACATTGATCACGATTCTTGGAAAATTTTATTGCGAACAAGTTATCGATGATCCGAATTATTTTTTCGATCCTACCGGTCTTTATTACGTGCCCAAAGTCTCCGGGCACGATGAATTTATCTCTTATGTGAAAAATTTGCCAATGATCACCGGACCGAGTGTCTTTGGCATGAACGACAATGCTGACATAATAAAGGATCAGCAGGAGACGCAATTGATGGTTTCATCGATTTTGCTGACTCAGGTACGGGGCGATGGTTGGAAATTAAAAAAAAAAAAAATTCGATCATTCGATTTCCATTTGAATATATTTTTTGTACCATTTTTTTTTTTAATTTTTTATTTTTATCTTCGACCAAAGATTCTCTGTATTATATTATTTTATCCTTGCTGCTCTCAGGAAGATAAGGTAAGTCCTTCAGAGCCATAAAAAAAAAAAAAAAAAAAAAAAATTCTTTGTTCCAACCCTCTTTTATGACCCGACACCCTCGACGCGTTTAATATTTTTCTTTGTTCTTCGCACCGCTGAAAAGACTTTCCAGAGAAAGGTGAGATCACGTGTTTGAGCCTCAGGCCTTTAGTTCTCTCGTCAGTATTTGTTTTTTTTTTATTTATTTTAAGTCTCAAAATTTTTTTTTAACTTTCACTAAAGTTCCACGATTTTGGAAAAAAAAAGTATGAGCCATTTTTTCTGCAATCTTCTACAGATATGATTTTGCTTTTGGAAAAGTTTCAGGGGTGTCCCCTGAGTGTAAATTTAAGTTGGCGGGATGCAGGGGAGGCTCGAGCTTCAGCCGCCATCTTGAAAAAGACGTTTTATCAAATATCTCGTGAAGCGTACATCTTACGAAAAAAATAACATGAGCTTTTATTGTAGATAATTAAATTCTCTACAACTTTTATTGAAAACTTTTTCCTCCATAGAGCATGGTTTTTGATTCATAGCGCGGCAAACTTTTCCAAAAATGGTTGATGCAACGGTAAGAATATAGTTCGGAAAAGTTTGTCGCACTATAAATAGAAAACAATGCACTGTACAAGAAAAAGTTTCAGATAAAAGTTGTAGAGAATTTTATTATCGGCAAAAAAGATATCTGGTATTTTTGTCGTACGATTCACGTTTCACGAGATATTTGATTAAACGTATTTTCAAATATGGCGGCTGAAGCTTGACTCCTACGCGTCCCTCCAACTTGAATTTACACTCAGGGGACATGGCTGAATCTTTTTCAAAAGTAAAATCGATTCTGTACAAGATTGCATCGTGGACCTACGTTTTTGGTTAGAATGACTGGACTAATCACAGAGAATTCACGAAGAACGCCAATTGCACTTAAATTATGCACTTTCACGTTTTTCTTCCTCTTCCCTCGACAAGGACACCGGATCGGTCAAAATCGAGGGTTTGAAAACTCCTGACGAGACCGTCTACGGCGTTTCGTCTGATATACTCTCGAAATTGCCAATTGATTATGATCTCGTGAGTGCACTTGAGAGATATCCTACGTCATACGAGCAAAGCATGAATACCGTGCTCGTTCAGGAAATGGGAAGATTCAATAAGCTTCTTCAAACGATACGTGGCACTCTCGTGAACGTTCAGAGAGCCATCAAGGGTTTCGTAATAATGGACACGTCACTCGAGGAAGTTTACACGTCGATAACAACCGGCAAAATTCCAACTACGTGGAAAACAAATTCTTATCCATCGTTGAAGCCTCTCGGTAGTTACATACAGGATTTTTTACGAAGACTGAAATTTCTCGAGGTGGGAACACTTAATTTTCTTTTCAAAATTTTTCTTACAACGTAGATGCATTTTTTTTTTTCAAGTGCAATAAAAAGGCATTAGAAGTGCAATTGAAGTGCACTTTTGAGCGCAACAAGAGTACACTCTCAAGTGCAATTCAAGTGCATTTTCAAGTGCAATAAGAGTGCAGGCTCAAGTGCAATTAAAGTGCATTTTCAAGTGCAATAAAAGTGCGTTTCGAAGTGCAATAAAAGTGCATTTTCAAGTGCAATGAAAGTGCATTTTCAAGTGCAATAAGAGTGCAGGCTCAAGTGCAATAAAAATGCATTTTCAAGTGCAATAAAAGTGCGTTTTGAAGTGCAATAAAAGTGCATTTTCAAGTGCAATGAAAGTGCATTTTCAAGTGCAATGAAAAACGAATTTTGAATGCAACGCGAATGCACTTTTTTTTTTAATTCAATAAAAAAAGTGCATTACAAAATGCACTTTCAGGACTGGTTCAACGATGGACCCCCCACGACGTTCTGGCTCTCGGGTTTTTACTTCACCCAGGCATTTTTGACCGGTGCACGTCAGAATTACGCTCGAAAATATTCCATTCCCATAGATCTTTTGATTTACGATTTTGTCCCGCTGAAAGATACGGAATTTTCAAAATCACCGGACGACGGAATTTACGTTTACGGTCTTTTTCTCGATGGTGCACGTTTCAACATGTCCACCATGAATCTCGACGAATCATTGCCAAAAGTCTTGTTCGACACGGTTCCTTACGTGAGTCACGAAAAAAAAATTGTTAGAAATTTTTTTTTTTTTTATTCTTCGATATCTTTCCATCTTTTTTTTTTTTTTTTGTCAGTTGTGGCTCTTACCCATGACGAAGGATCAAGTAGTCGAAAGATCGATTTATACGTGCCCAGTTTATAAGACAGCCGAGAGACGTGGAATTTTATCGACCACCGGGCACTCGACGAATTTCGTCATTGCCATGTGGCTGCCCACTGTAAAACCATCGGAGCATTGGATAATGCGAGGTCTCGCGATGCTTTGTCAATTGTCACAGTGAATAAAAAAAAAGAAAAATTAATTATCTGACGAATTATAAATTAATTGGATTAATTTCATGAATTTACTGAAATAAAATTAAAAAAATTGAAAATTAAACAAAAAATGGAAAGTCTCTCATTTGATTCTTGTTCAAGGGACAATCCAGTATCGACTGTCAAGTTTCAATAAAATAAAATCTACGATAAATCATGTTTTTTTTAAACAAAAAACATGATTATTTGAATAAAAATTATTCAACAATGATATTCGCGATGATGCAATGATATTGATATTTATGATGAATGTTATGAGACAATTGACAGTTTCAGTGATTAAACTGTCAATTGTCAATAAAATAAAATCTACGAAAAATCATGTTTTTTTTAAACAAAAAACATGATTATTTAAATAAAAATTATTCAACAATGATATTCGCGATGATGCAATGATATTGATATTTATGATGAATATTATGAGACAATTGACAGTTTCAGTGATTAAACTGTCAATTGTCAATAAAATAAAATCTACGAAAAATCATGTTTTTTTTAAACAAAAAACATGATTATTTGAATAAAAATTATTCAACAATGATATTCGCGATGATGCAATGATATTGATATTTATGATGAATGTTATGAGACAATTGACAGTTTCAGTGATTAAACTGTCAATTGTCAATAAAATAAAATCTACGAAAAATCATGTTTTTTTTAAACAAAAAACATGATTATTTAAATAAAAATTATTCAACAATGATATTCGCGATGATGCAATGATATTGATATTTATGATGAATATTATGAGAGAATTGACAGTTTCAGTGATTAAACTGTCAATTGTCAATAAAATAAAATCGACGAAAAATCATGTTTTTTTTAAACAAAAAACATGATTATTTAAATAAAAATTATTCAACAATGATATTCGCGATGATGCAATGATATTGATAATTATGACGATTATTATGAGACAATTGACAGTTTCAATGATAAAACTGTCAACTGTCAGAATGACTGAATAAAAAATCCATAATTTTCTCTTGATTTACAAAAATCTTTATGATCCAATATTGAACAAACAAGTATAAGCATTGACACGTGATTCTCTGACAAATTATAAATTAACTCTCACGAATTATAAGTTAATTTTATTAATTTCATAAATTTACTGAAATAAAATAAAAAAAAATTGAAAATTAAACAAAAAATGGAAAGTCTCTCATTTGATTCTTGTTCAAGGGAAAATCCAGTATCGACTGTCAAGTGTCAATAAAAAAATTTACGAAAAATCATGTTTTTTTAAAACAAAAAACATGATTATTTGAATAAAAATTATTCAACAATGATATTCGCGATGATGCAATGATATTGATATTTTTGATGAATATTATGAGACAATTGACAGTTTCAGTGATTAAACTGTCAATTATCAATAAAATAAAATCTACGAAAAATCATGTTTTTTTTAAACAAAAAACATGATTATTTAAATAAAAATTATTCAACAATGGATATTGGCGATGATACAATGATATTGATAATTATGACGATAATTATGAGAGAATTGACAGTTTCAATGATAAAACTGTCAACTGTCAGAATGACCGAATCAAAAATCCATAATTTTCTCATGATTTACAAAAATCTTTATGATCCAATATTGAACAAACAAGTATAAGCATTGACACGTGATTCTCTGACAAATTATAAATTAACTCTGACGAATCATAAGTTAATTTTATTAATTTCATAAATTTACTGAAAACTGTACATTGTCCAAATTAAAAAAAATTAAAAAAAACAATGAAAAGTCTCTCATTTTATTTTTGTTCAAGGGACAATCCAATATCGACTGTCAAGTGTCAATAAAAAAAATCTACGAAAAATCATGTTTTTTTAAAAATTATTCTACAATGATATTGTTCAACAACAATATTTATGACGATTATTATGAGACAATTGACAGTTTCAATGATAAAACTGTCAATTGTCAGAATGACTGAATCAAAAACCCATAATTTTCTCCTGATTTACAAAAATCTTTATGATCTAATATTGAAGCAAATAAATATAAACATTGACACGTAATTCTCCAAGTTTTGTTCACCCAATCCCTGAAACTTTTACGTTAATTCTTCAGCCCCTCCAAAAAAAAAAAAAACAAAGAGCCAACTGTCACAGTAAAAAGTGATTCTTCCTGAACTAAATTTTACCCTCTACTTTAAATAAGGGTAGTTTTTTCCCTTCTATGGAAAATGCTGGATAATGGATGCTTTATTTCTAAAAGTGCTTTTCTCCCTTCCTCCTCTCTCTCTCTCTCTCTCTCTCTCTCTCTCTCTCTCTCTCTATTCGCCTCTCCGAAGGCTTGTCTTTATCTTACGCCCTTCTACTTATCAGAATTCGAAAAAAAAAAACAAAAATACAAATCGACGAGGAAATACGAAAACTAAAAGTTGAAATAGACAAAAAAATATAAATTTCACATCGTATTTACCGAGGACGAGGGGCAAAATTGAGTTGATCGAAAGCTTGAGAGGGTTATTCGAGGTTTCTCTGAAAATTCCAACTAGAGGGATGAAAAGAGAGAGAGAGAGAGAGAGAGAGAGAGAGAGAGATGGAGAGGAGGAAAGCCATGTTGGTTGTGCAAGTGTGTTGAGCACCCGCAGGAGAAGGTCTACATTGTGGAGGGAAGGGGGTTGAACGATGGCAAAAGCCTCGAGGGGGTTGCAAGGGGTGAAATTTTCGTCGGTTCTGGCGGCGGCACCCTGTCTACTCGGACCGAGATCGCCGGAGGCTCGTTGCCTAGCGACCTCGTATTGATCTCTCCCCCCCCCCCCCCTCCCCTCCCCCATACTCATGCATCTCTCGCTCACCCCATTTCATCCCCCTCAAGCTCTCGGCGTTCGCCTACCCCTTCTCGGGAGCTTTCACATAATTCTCTCTTTCTCTCGTTCGCGAGAAAGAGAAATGAAGGATTTTCCCTCTCGCAGCCGTCTCTCGCGACTTCATCCCCCTCCGAACCACCCGCAAAAAAAAAAATCCCTCTCCTCTCTTCTCCCGGAGAAACGACGAAAATGTCGTTTGTCTCGTGCAACAAAAAAAAAAAAACAAAAAATCTCGACTGAAAATTTATAAGAAATTAATTTCTACCGGATACACGTGCAAATTTTTCGGTCGTTCGTTATTTCCTTTTTTCTTCATCAAGGGATGTTTTTATCGTCATCAAGGGATGCAAGGGCGCACGAAAAAATATATTTCGGGGTTTTCACGATCGGATGATTCGAAGGAATTCTCATCCTCGGAATGGCAATGGCAATTCACGATTTCAGAAAAGTTTTGTCATCTTCGCGAATGAGATTTCATGTTTTTTTTTCTCTCATGAACTTTGTCCCAGCATCCCGGAATATTCCCGGAGATACGGGCATGGGTATTCGTGAGACGAGGGGTCGCTGTATCGCTCTCGTCTCTCTGGAAGTCTTCGGGATATCGGGGCGTGGCACTCACGAACGGGACATTTCCCATACATTCGCGATTCTCCTCTCTCGACGCTGGACCATAAGAGAAAGCGAAAGAGAGAGAGAGAGAGAGAGAGAGAGAGAGAGAGAGAGAGAGAGAGAGAAGGAGAACTACAGACCTCGAGTCTCGGATGCTGTGTGCACCCCCGCGCAATCGGTAGGGTTGCCGGGCAACGACCCTCCACCCTTAAACTTTTGAGCCCCTCTATGTCTCTTGCTTTCTCTCTTTTTCCTCTGCGCTATTTTCTCTCTTCTCTCTACAATTCGCTCTTGCACTATGTAATATATATATATATACATAAATTTCCACGATATTTCGCGGTCGATACAAGCATGAACAACCCCTATATCTTTCTTTCTCTCTCTCTCTCTCTCTCTCTCTCTCTCTCTCTCTCTCTCTCTCTCTCTCTCTTGTCTCTCTTTGATGGTTTCGCGCTTATACACCCGGGGATTCCCCAGTTTTCGTTACCCACCTATATGCATGACTCTTCAGGCGATTGCTGATGCAGCAAATTCTAAAAAAAATTTAACTCACCCTCCTACATTTTCTTTTTTCTTTTTTATTTTAAAAATCCAATTTATTCCATCACGATCGGGACCATTTTTTTTCTACTCCAATTTTCTAGAAGCAATTTTTGACTTTCTACATTTTGGATATCGAAGTCTGGATTTTAATTACAGAATGAAAAAAAAAAAAAATCGTGGGCTTTATCAGTCATTTTTTTTTTATTTTTATAAATTAATGTTGTACGATACCAGGAGATCGATAATCAGAGATGGGAAATTTGGGTCAATCGGGTTTTCATTTTCTTAAATATTTTTCGTAAAATTGAGAAATTCTTTTTTTCAGCACGGTGCAAGTTTGAGCTATTCGTTGAATTTTTTTTTTTTTTCATTTGAACAAAGTTGAGATTGTTCCGTTGAGTTGCAAAAATAATTTCATTCAAATTTGTAATCTGAGTAAATCTTGCAGCGCGAAATTCAAGTGAGAAATTTAATTATCGTGGAAATTCTGGGACAATTAATTTTTGTCACGTTCCACGAAAATTGGAAAAGTACAAACGTTTTTTTTTTTTTTTTACAGTCTATTGTACATAGAATCGCAGTACTTCAGTTAATTACTCACCAAAGTCATCAGGCATAAAATATTACACTAAAACATTTGCAATTAAACAAAGAAACAATTAAGAACGACTCTACAAAAAAAAAAAAAAAAGGAAATAATAATTATCTACGAGCAGTCGAAAAAAAAGGAACTCCAATGATTGCTTGTAAATAAAAATTGGCATTCCTTGGGAGAGAATAATTTTCTTTATTAATTTTCATTCATTAAAAATAAATCTCTAATCGAGCGGTAGATCAAGCGAGAAGAAAAAAAAGCAGTATTGTGAATAATTTTTTTACTCATAAAATTCGATACCTTTCGATAAGTTATCCGGAGAGTTCATCGACGACGTGGAACGATTTTTATTTTATACTTTTTCTTTATCGTTCCCTTCTTTTTTTTTTTTTTATTTTTATTTTTTTTACAATCCAGTGCTGATTATGGTCCGCTCTTAGCATTCACCGCGTGCCTTATGAATTTTGAAAAGATGGCACATGGAAGCCCGCTGTGAACGCAAGGAGCACAGACTCACGTGTCGAATTTTTATCCCTCTTTTTTTTTTTTATCAACATTATCAAAGAATATATCCATTAATCTCGATACGTTGATGATAAATTTTTGTTTTTCCATGACGATTCCTTCTGGGTGTCAGTCACGTTTCACAAAACAGCGAAAAAAATTCACGTCCTCCATCACAAACACAAATACACACACACACACAAAAATGCACGATACAAGTTTAAAATTCATTTTTCATCCCTTATAATGAATAATCAAAGAATAATCAATTGAAACAAAAAAAGTGAAACGATTTTTCATCCTCGAATTACGTACGAAAAATTTCATACGCAGTGACGAACGAGTTGGAGAACGTTGGAGCGAAGCACGAAGGGAGATAACACCCCTCGTGAAGCTTGGATCGTGAGTTAAGACCTGTACCTCGATCTGCATAGAGAAGTAAAGGCTGTCCCATGATTTGCCTCAACCACCCCTACCTCATTTCCCGTTAGTCCAGTCATTCTAGCTCCTTTTTTTCTACAATCTTCTACAGAATTGATTTTTCTTCTGGACAAGGTTCAAGCTTCAGCCGCGATTTTGGTGAACATGTTTTATCAAATATCTCGTAAACCGTGCATCGTACGACAAAAATTGTAAAGATCTTTTTTGTAGATGATAAAATTTTCTACAACTTTTGTTTGGAACTTTTTCAAGCATCGCCATTTTTCACTGTTACATCAACCGTTAATTATATATGTAGCAATAGCCATGTTCGGAAAAGTTCGCCGCGCTATATATCAAAAAACCATGCACTGTACAGGAAAAAGTTTTCTATAAAAGTTGTGCAAAATTTTATTATCTACAAAAAAGGTCCTAACTATTTTTGTCGTACAATGCACGGTTCACGAGATATTTGATAAAACGTGTTCTCTAAGATAGTGGCTGAAGCTCGACCACCCCTTGCGTGCCACTAGCTTGAATTTACACTCAGCGGACACCCCTGAACCTTTTCCAAAAGCAAAATATATTCTGTCGAAGATTGCATTATGAATGTACTGTTTTTGACTAGAACGACTGGACTTGAGTTGAATTTTCAGGCCTAATGACAGTCGAAGGGTCGAGGGCTCTCGGGATAAGGGATGAAAAAATTGGGGTGGACGAATGGACGTGCAAAGCGATACAGCGCGAACGTAAGAGTTTCGTATATAATGTGTGTGTGTGTGTGTGTGTGTGTGTACGTATGAAATATTAGCGTGTAGATCAAAATCCAAGCCACCCTGTCCATGGTTTTTTTCACGTTTGCATCCCTTATATATATATGTGTGTGTGTGTTTATGCGTACGTATGTTGTATGCGTTTGAAAAATGCCCACGCAGCCCTCTTTGTGCATATACCGTAACGTATTGTCCTTATTTCGCGTAACAGGGGGTTGTAGTTTTACGATCGACCCCTGGTCCAATCCACCCCTGTGCTATACATCCAATCGCTTTATATCTCGGGGTGTCGTCGATGATGCGAGAGAGTAGGAACGGCGGGATGGACGAAGGGGATCGAGATATCTGGTTTTTCTGGGGTCCCGAGAGAAATAGAGGCAGCTGACGCTACATGAGCCTCCTTCATTGTGGATATTTGCAATAATCAAAAGTTTCAACGATGAAACGATAGAAGTGAAAGGACACGAAGAATCAACGCCGACCTGTTTTACAAATTTCGAAACGATAAAATGATAAACTTTTATGATTTTCTTCATTTTGAAAAAAAAAACATATATTTTTTCTTCACCGAATTTCTCGAGCTTAGGGGTTGGTTTTTTGGATGACATTTCCGGGGTACTGTCTAATCGAGCAATCGATCGTTCAGGGGATGATTTTTTTCTGCTTCTTTTTAATTCTTCAATTCATTGAATATGAATTTAATTCCTCAATTTATGATGAGGTTTTAAGGGCTGATGGGCGTGTGATTTTTCATTTATTTTTAGGGGATGACAGTGATTTTTCGTTGCTATATTTATTCGTAATTTCGTGATTTTTAAATCACACATTTATCGTTTATTTTTAAGGCTTTAATTTTCTGTGAAAAAAAAAAAAACGATCTCGTGAGCTTTGATAAAGTTTGATTGTTTAATCTTGCATAATGAAGGAAAGGGGGATGAAAGATGGTGCAATTTTTGGGGGTTTTTTTTTTTTCGAGGGGATAACGAGTGGGTAAAAGAAGTTTGCGAACAACTATTTTTGCCCGATTTTTGTGGTTACGTGTTTAAGGGTTGTTTGACAGTATCGGAGGGTGAGCTTGCGAAACAAGTATGCAGTTTAATCAAAATGCTGTATTGAGAGAAAGAAAAATACATTGATCCAAAAGGAAAACAATTGGATTGAAATTTCGTTGAATTGACATGAAAATTTGTTTAATATACAGAGAGAGAGAGAGAGAGAGAGAGAGAAGGGAAAAATATAAAAAATTAATTAATTTTGTGCATCTGTGGAATTATTAAACGTACAGGGAACAATGAGAACGTTCCCCGGCTCGTTTCTCATGAAACTCGTGTGGGTCAGGGTTGTCACAAGGGTTCCTCGACCCGAGGCTTTTAAATATAAACCCCCCCCGGCCCCTCTTCACTTCTGTCCCTTCCCGCAAGCCCTTCGGGCATTTCGGGCCTCGATCATCCCCAAATAAAATCGAGGAGAACCTTAACACGAATATATTTAAATCCCCCGGAGACGACATCTGCGGGATCAATGAAAATGTTCTACAGCCATGACTCACGAGTGTGAGAAAGCCAGTTAGAAGAAAATACGTAATTGATTAATTAGAAATTGGAAAAAAAATGCTAGAAAAAAAAAAATGGAAAATAAAAATTAATTCATTAATGAATCCGTGGTAAAGTTGAAAAAAAATTATGTACCGTTTTTTAAACAAAAAAAAAGTCAGTAAAATTTGCTAGAAATAGTGTATAAGGGATGATAAAATTTAATTAATCATTGAAAAACAAAAAAATTATTTTTTGTTAATCCCTCAAGGATGATTTTTCATTACGCCCTGACAAATTATGATGACATTAGTATAATTCTCGTTCTGTGGTCTCGGTGAGGTTAAGGGGTTAAGATTGGGGGCGGGGGGTAGATTTTTCCCTCTCGTGACGTAATCACGAAACCACGTGCACTCTCGTGTCGTGTATACAGCGAGGGGTGCGGAGTGGTTTGAACAGACGTCACGTATAACAACGCGCGTTCGAGGCAGTCGAAGCACGATGTGCACAGCAAAAAAAAAAAAAACGATCGTAAAATTTTTTGGCAAATAAAAAGAAGTACGAATTCAATTGAATTGAAAAATTATTATTGGCAAATGGAAATTTTTCGGACCGTTGAAAATCTTGTACAATCAACAAAAGCATTTATTTTTAACGAATTAAAAAAAAAAATTATCCATTACTGTTAACTTTCACAAAGGTTAAATATGAAAAAAAAATTTACAACGCTTCAATTGATTTAATTTTCGTACCATTTTTCGTAATTTTTGTGTGCATTTTTTTTTTAATTGACAAAAGTATGAATAAAAAATTCAAACTGAATCCCAGCGTGGGAAAATTAACAAATTATTGATTGTTAATTATTGGATTCGACAAATTCGAAAAAAAATATATGTTTAAGGCAACGAGGATAGAATTTTTTATTGTTTTTTTATTCTTGCTCCTGAATTAAAGAATCTTAATTAAAAAAAAAAAGACTTTTTCTTGACCAATGAAACGACCCATGGAAAATAAAAAATTGACGATTGCTGTCGATTGTTTTGTTGAACAAAATATTTTTTTTTTGAATATCAAAACTCGATAAAATTTTCAAACAATTGCCCATCGATCAGCTGATTTGTAAAAAGTTGTTAAAATTAATTGGATCAATTTAGCAATTATTCAACTACCCTTAAAGAGGCACACACCCTTTTCCCTCTCTCTCTCTCACCATTTCCTCACGTCAAATCGATCCTTCGACCGACCCTCCTTCATTCATGATCTCTCCCTCTCTCTCTTTCTCTTTCTCTCTGGTACCCGAAGCTCACAGTAAGGAAGTACAGTCGAACCACCAGCAACAGTAAGTGCCAACCCCTATTTTTTTATTTGTTTTTTTTTTCTCCTTTCTTTTTCTCGTCGTTCTACGTGGTATCTGGAACAAGCGGACGATTTCTGTACCGGAAGCGTGACCGATTGAATTTTTTTTTTTCATCCCCTCGTTACAGTTTGCGGGAAAAAAAAAATAATAACAAAATAGAATAGATGTAAACGAGAGGGCGTGAATTAATTGAAATTTTTTTTTGTCTATTTTTGAAAATATTCTCCAATCGAGTCCAGTCATTTTTTTTTCTCTCAATCGCTGTACTACGTTCGCTGTTACTTTTTCTGCCAGCTGATTACATATTGACACAACGATAAGCACGATTCTTGCCAACCGAGAACTCTAGCTCTCACGATTACTCGTGCATCACTGGAGGTTTTTTTTTTTTTTTTTGCAAGTACAGCCATTCGAGAATTCGACACAATGGAGAATGATTTTTTTTTATTTTTGGAAAAAAAAAAACTATTTTTTTGACGCTTTGAAATGGAATTTTTGATTTTGAATCAGCCTGGAAAATTCATGATCAGTGGGGAAAAAATACATCGATACAGGGTCCCAAATGAAATTTAAAAAAACCAAAATTTTTGTTTTTTATTTTTTGCGAAAAGTTAATTGGTTTGCTAAAATTAATGTAACTGTGCTGCCCGATGCAGTTAAGACTGTACTATGCGGTCATTCTCTTTCCAATCGTTTGGGCTTCATAATGCAACTTGGTTCATCGAGCTGCGATTTTTTTTCGATTTTTCACAGATTTTCCAAGTAGGACTATCAATTTTTGCCAATTAGTACCTTTGGACTAAAATTCACCGATTTTCAAAGTGCCCTTTTGGTTACAAAAAATTTAGATCCCAGGAGAAATCGATCAGGATTGTCCAAGTCTACTCCTGTGCTTTTCAAAACATCCCCAATAAGCTCAAATCTTTCAAACCTGAGCAAAGTTATGGACATTTGAAATTTCGGTGTTTTCAGGTTTTTTTGAAAAAGTGGGCAAAAAATTAAGAAATTTTTTTTTTTTTCGTCTTTCAGTATATTTTAAGGCTCCGGGCAATCGAAAATTTTCCACTGATTAAAAATCAGGTTGAATTTTTTTCCGGAAGCTCAAAAATTCGATATGAAAACGTGAAAAAAAACCCGAAAAATATTTTAAACCAACAAATGTATGTTTTATATAATTTTTATTTATATTCATGTATTTCCGTATACGTGAATAGACAATATCTGCTTATATATACATTGTCATAATGATTCTCGTATATATATGTATATATATTTTTATACATCTTGTAGCCATGACGATACTGCACTATACTGATAAAACAACACGGTGGGGAATTGACTTATGCGAAAATTGGCGAGAATGAACAGAGAGAGCGAAAGAGAGAGAGAGAGAGAGAGAGAGAAAGAGAGACAGAGAGTGACCGAATTAACAAAGGAGAAAAAAAATCAGTACGAATAATTTAAGTAGCAGAGAAGCTTGTTGAAAAATAATGAACAAAAATTGCAAGTTTTTTTTTTCACAATGTTTGATGAAGTTTCAATTATCTTGAAAAGTTAGGGAATTTTTCATTAAAAATATTGAGGTAGATTAAAAAAAATGATCATGCAAGTAATTACGATGTAGAAAAAACAAATCCTGATGTATCACGAGCGATAAAAAAAAATTCATTAAATTTCAAAGATTATTAAATGTTATTAAAATAAAAATTACGAACGATTAGAAATTTGAAAAAAATTCCAGTATCATGAAGTATGAAAATTAAAAAAAAAACATTGGATATAATTTTACAAATCCGAAATTTCGAGTATTACGAATTATTTTAAGAAATCCGAAATCTCGACGGGTACAAATTTTTGAAAAATAAAAAATTTCGGGTGCTCCAAAGATTCTTTATCACAAATCATTATTATTATCATTGATCGTATTTATTTTAAGCCGATAAGCATTTTTTTTTTAATTTTATTTTTCTGCTCTCTGGGACAACATATGGTGAGTTTTTTCCCATACTTGTATCTGACATATGTCAATGTATAGTACAGGAGACTATCGGTTTGAAAATAAAATCGAAAATTTTTTTTCAGCTCTATGTACCGCGTGGATTTTGACATGTCAATTCTCGGCGAGAAAAAAAAAAAGATAAAACAAGTGAAATTTCGAAAAACTCACGTGGACACCCGGTACCTTGCCAAATCATCTCTCCCTCTCTCTCTCTCTTATCTATTTCTCGTGTGGCTATATAATTTATCCTCGTTCGCGAATTGAGCAATTTCGTCGAACTGCGAGATACCTCGTAAGCTCAAAATTGTCCTACCCGGCTGGTACGACCTTTTTTTTTTTTTTTATAATCACGAAAACCACCTACAGCGAAATTGAGAGAACTTTTTTTTCATTTTTAAATATACCAAAAAGTTAAATAACGATTTAAAGTATGAGACAACGACTCGGTGTCAATTTTTTATTTTTAATCGAGTACATTACCTTCGAAAATATCTCGTCGTTACTCCGAAGAAGCACAAATCGTAAAAGAAAAAAAAAAAAAAAAAAAAAAAACACAAAAAGTACACGAAAGCTCAAAACGAAGTAAAAAGCTCAAACCATTTTTATAAAACTTGTCTCTTTTATCCCCAAAGAACGAACAGCAGTCAGTCCACACTCTGACGGTGAAAAATATAACGAAAAACAAAATTATACAAAAAAAATTTCTAGAAAACATCCCCCAGATTCGTATAAATATTTTTGTCGATTTATTGCTCTACGTTACCTCGAAGGATCATTGCCAAGTCGTTGGTTTGTCCGCTCCAACGACATTCGTAATTATCGAAGACGAAAAAAAAAAAAAATGAAGAAAAATCAACCGAAGCACGGGAGTTTGGAGGGGTTGGGGGATGAAAAATAAAAATCGCGTTGTCACTTACTTCCGGTTCTCTTCGCAGCCCCGAAAAAGTTTTAGCCACGATAATCCGCGTCGAATACGTTATAAAAAAAAAATATACATCGATACGAAAACGAATCCAAACACATCCACCCCAAAGAAAAGAACGTTTTTTTTCCCCAGCAACCCCTTAAAATTCATTTCCGGTCTCTCCGGATTAGCGATCTCGAGGAACGAGCTCGACGAGTATCCATTGCTCGAACTTTTATCCAAAAAAAACAATTTTTCCCCCGAGCAACCCCCTGAAGAATGAACATCCCTATCAACACAGAACGCCCCATGTACACAAATATACATATATATATATATATATATATATATGTATACTTGAGTGTTTCCTCAAAATTTTCAATATCCACGGCGTGTTCAAACGATCGTAAAATTATCGCCGCTGGCTTCGCGATCTTTCGAGAATTTTGGGGGTTGTTTTCGTTTCAAAAATACTTTTCAAGGACTTTGAACTTGTTCCGGATGGCTTTTTACGTGCGGGGAAGACGACGACGACGACGACGACTACGAAGCCGGTTGCCGATGAACGGAGACGGTACCGGCGATGACGAGCCCCGAGAGAATGGAGAAGAGAGAGAGAAAGAGAGAAAGAAAAAGAGATCGTGGAAATAGAGTGAGAGAGAGAGAGAGAGAGCGAGAGAGAGAGAGAGAGACGGCGAGAGGGGGTTAAAAAAGCTCGGGGCGTCGGCGTCGAAATTACCGGCGTTATTTGGACTGCTCATGCGCGCGTTTTCTCTCTTATATATTGCCGATTTTCCCGTACACCGATCTCGTTTCCGAGCCGTGAAAATTTCGTCGTCGTGGCAGTTCGTCGCGTGGATCGAGCTCTTACTTGGGATGTTGTTGGTTTGATGGTCGCGGGGCCACTGCGCCCTCTCCGCCGTCGCCCGCCTTGCCCTACCCCCCGGTGGAAAATATTCGCACGGCTTACCCGCGACCCCCCCCCCCCCTCCCCCACTTTTCGCTCAACCTCAGCCACCCCTCGTAACCCACGATCCCCCTCCAATCGAGGTTCGAGAGTTTCGGTTCGTCCCCACGTGGAGGCCTCTCATGAGGAGAGAAATAACGAGAGGGGGAGAAAGCTTTGGGGCAATGAGGGATGGGTGAAGGGGATGGGGGGGGGGGGGTTGTTTTCTCACTCCTCATTAATTATCCATCGAATTTCTGTTCATCGTTATCTCTCTTCATCTTTAGCACTTTATCTCCCATACTTTCCTCTCTCTCTCTCTCTCTTCCTTTCTTCTATCTCTTTAGGAAATAATTTTTCATATTTCAACCCCCTTCGCCCTTCCGTTTCAAATTTTGGATATTTTTCCTGCCTTTTTTTTTACCGATTTTTCGATCGTCTCGCGAATTTCACGTACACAATTTTCACGCCTTGTATTTTGTTTTTTCTCTCAATTTCGTCATGAGCTCGTTTTTTTCTCCCGCCCCCAACCCCTCTCGCTCTCTCCACCCGATTTCATTCTTCATCCCTTACCCATCACGTCCCGGATGAGGAAAAAAAAATTGGCTGACCAAATTTTGTATATTTATTGATTTTACATAAATTGAAAGAAAAAAAATTATCAAGCGACAAAAACGCGGGCCTCAGTAAATTTTGTGAGATTTTAATTTTCCTTTTTATCTCTTTGACACTTCTTGACGAAAGCTCATTAGGGGGTAAATCGAACGGTAGCACATTTTTTTTCGCCCCAAAATTAATCGATTAAATCGTCAACGTGTATGATCGTTATTAATTTTTCATTTCGTATTTTATTTATTTATTTTTTTTTTTAACGTACACTCGAGCAAAGGCACGGGGAGCACGTTGGAGCGGAGTGCGACAGAGAGAAGAAGCCTCGAGGCCTTCGCTCGTTAAACTCGTCGTGAAGAGCAAAATCCACGGCTCGGGGATTGCACATACAACGGGAGCCTCTTTGCACATGCCCGATGCGCCGACCAAACGTAAATTTCGTAGAGAACGAGAGAGAAAGAGAGAGAGAGAGAGAGAGAGAGAGAGAATGAGAGAGAGAGAGAGAGAGAGAGAGGGAGGAGAAAGCTTTGGGAATCAAAAGGGCATTGCCCCGATAAATTTGAGTGGTAAATCATGCGAGTTATGACTTTTTGTATGACAAGAGTCGATATATATTGGTTAAGGGATGATGCTCCAGCTCGGAGAGTCGAGTAGATTTCCACGGACTCTCCTATCTCTCTCTTCTCGCCGGATAAAAGGGGTTGCTAGTTGGGAGGGTTGCGCGCGTTGCTGGACTGCTCGTGTACCCTCGGATAGAGCCTTATATATATATATATATATATAGTCATATATATATATATATGACTTTGACAATGGTTTCTTCCCCACCATCATCACTGCTGGCTCTCGTCAACCACCCCTTCGATAGGGGATGTACGAGAACTTTTCTCCCGTTTCCTTTCTATCTCTCTCTCTCTCTCTCTCTCTTTCTATGACTCGTGGAAGGCGCGTGCGCGTTTTACCGCGAAAAGCGCACGAGTTTCGGGGAAGCTGTGAGGGGTCCAGGGATTTCCTAAATATATATATGTAATAATAATAATATATTATTATATCATTATTTATATATATATAAATTTCACCCTCGTCTTTCTCGTCTTTTCCAATTCACGTATATCTCCTCGTACGTACCGAGCACGCACTTTTTGACATATACCTTCCACTTCCGGTTCCCTACCACCCCCGTGTATATAAATATATATTCATCTCTAAACCGAAGTGGAAGACTCGTAAAAAAGTGTCTTGCCATTCACGTTCAAGGGCTTTCCAACCGGTATCCTCCCCCGAGTACTTTTTCCATTGTTTTTCTTTTTTTTTTTTTTCCCCCGCAGCTTCGTTTATTTAAAAAAGCTACATCTCTCGTGTAAAGGATAAAAACGTTCCACCTTTGAGGGTGTAAAAAAAATTGAGATACGGGCTCGAGTGAGATGAGAGCTTCCGAGTCCACGAAAGGGGTTTTTGTGACACAGCGACCGACCTTGAATTCCGAGAAATTGGGCACTTGAAACTTTGAGTTAGAGGCTTTGCTGAGGAAAAAATGTGCAACGATGTACAAAAAAAAATTTCATCTTTTGGCATGTTTCGAGACCCCATAGAGCAGGAGACCCAGCGGTGATTACGAATCTACTCTTCTCTGATCCAAAGTCTCGAAAAAAAAAAGAGAAAAAATCGCGCATAAATTACGAGAGAAAATGAAGAATCGAAAAGAAATGATTTATCATCCCTTGTCGTTTCGTTCGATCTGGAATAATTTGGTTCTGATAAATTTTTTAGATTTTCCTTTTCCCCCTTTTTCTTTTTTTGGATTTTCTCGTTTATACGAAGCTTTATAGGGACCAAATCATACGGAGAGCTCAGGAATCGCGACGTAAAGCTCTCTCATCCACTTTCTCTCAACGTCAGAGTGTACTACGTACGTTTTACTATGAAATTGTAAAAGGGCGAGAGAGAGAGAGAGAGAGAGAAAGTCTCGCCGGCCCAACCCGAGGAGTCCACGCAGTCAGCCAGTTGAGCCAAGGGTGAAAGCCACCAGGGTGGTTCACTCCCCGGAATGTTTTTGGCAGTCATCCATCCGAGAACATATATATCTATAAAGCTTGCTCCAGGGATTGCTATTTCCCGCTTGACTTTCCTCTACATTGCCCCCCCCCCCCCCTCCTCTCCCCCGCGAAGCTCAAGAGAAAGGGATACGATGCACTTCAAAATAAGCTTCAAGGTCTCGTCCTGATTTTCTTCTCACCAATTTATTAATATATTTTATTTTTTTTTTTCCTCGTATCTCGAATGCTCGATCGTGAAAATTCACGAAAATGACGAATGAATGGAAAAAAAGAGCATGCAAATTATGAACTTGCATAAATTGCTTCGTCATTGCTTTATTTTGCTGAAAAAGATCTCTCTGTATACGAGCAAAAGTGGCAAAAATTTTTGCCAAATAAAAGAATGAATTCAATTGAATTGAGAAATTATTATTGGCAAATGAAAATTTTTCAAATTTTCGAAAATCTTTTACAATCAACAAACGCATTTCTTTTTAACGAATTAAAAAAATAAATGAATTATCCATTGCTGTGAACTTTCACATAGGCTAAAATATGAAGAAAAAAAATCTACAAGGCTTCATCGATAATTATCGTGATTCAATTTTCGTACAATTTTTCGTAATTTTTGTGTGCATTTTTTTTTTTAAATAAAAATATGAATAATAAAAAATTCAAACTGAACCACAGCGTGGGAAAATTAACGAATTATTGACTGTTAATTATTGGATTTGACAAATTCGAAAAAAAAAAAAAAATATATGTTTGAGGCAACGAGGATAGAATTTTTTTAGTATTTTTTATTCTTGCTCATGAATTAAAGTATCTTAATTAAAAAAGAAGATTTTTGTTGACCAATAAAATGACCTGTGGAAAATAAAAAATTGACGAAGGCTGTCGATTGTTTTGTTGAACAAAATAATTTTTTTTTTTTTCAAATATCAAAACTCGATAAAATTTTTGAATAGTTGCCCATCGATCAGCTGATTTGTAAAAAATTGTTAAAATTAATTCCGATTAAATTATAAATTTGCATATTGATAATTATTTTATTTTGCTAAAAAAGATCTCTCTGTGCGAGCAAGTGAATTTTCTAAATTTAATTTTCTCATGGAGGAAGCTTCGTGAGCAAGGATAAAGCAATGAGAAAGCAATCTGCAAGTTTATAAATTGCACTTTTTTTCCAAGAATACAATTTCAATAATTCAAAATCTTTTTAACGTTGTTTAAAAGTAATTTCATGTTTACAGCGGCAAAAATGCATCGAAAATGCATCAAAACTGCATTATTATGCAATTATTTTTCTATTTTTTTTCATTATTATGATCAATGATTGCAAAAAATGATATTTTAATTGAAAAAAGAAAAAAAAAAAAAAAACATTTTGAATCAATTGTTTCTCGTATAAATAATCCGTAAATTAAGGATATCAGGAAATTAAATTTTCTCCCAAGAGCACGAGTATCGTAAATTTTCTTCGTATGCATTCATTTCTCGTGGCAGAATATTATTTTTATTTTTTATTATTAATGCCAATACCCTCTGGGAACTGGCTCACCTGGGATTTTTTCTCCCTTGTTCATCGACACGACGCCCTCTCCTGTATTCTCATCTCGATGATTCTCAACGACAAGCCCATTCATTTACTCTCGAATCACACGAATTGTAAACGTGAATCATCATCAACGAACGATTTCACAGTTTCTCATATTTAAAAAAAAAAAATTTTTTTCCCCTTTTTCACGCTTAGCAGTCTCGAATTATGCCACCGTAGACAGACTCATCCTCATCCCTGTTCTTTATTGTTCTACTAACAAATAAACAAAAAAAGTAATCCTCATACTCCACTTAGATCTTCGAGACTTCTTTTTTCTTTATTCTTCTCAATCCTCGTCTCATTCTTGCCTGCGATAAATAATTTTCAAAGAAATTTCACTCAAATAAAATCTGCAAAATGTCGCGAGATTATTTAGTAAATTAAAGAATAATTAATTTGTGACGAGAAGGCATTGAAGGGACAAAATATTTTTGAAAAAAAAAAAAGAATATTGTATCGAACACGAGAAATGAGTCAAGTGACATTTTATAATTTTATCGTGTCACGAAAGTTAATTTTTTTTCCCGAAAAAAAAAAAAAAAACATTTATTTGAATAATAGTCACTGCAGGGTCCCCTTAAAATTAATTGTATTTGCCATTGCAAAATAATTCGAAAAATTCTTATCCAGGTTGGTTCATGAATTTTCGATATTTCTCCATTATTTTTCTTTCTCGTCTGTCGCTATACTTCGTCCCTGATATACGTATATAAATATTTATATATATATATATATATGTATATCATTTTTTTTTTCGTTTACTCACTCTCGAGATTTTTCTCCCTAATAATCCTCCACTTTAGTTTCGTTTTTTTGTCTCGATCTCTTTACCGATTTTATATTTTCTCTCTCTCTCTCTTTTTCTGTCTCAGGGTGAAATACGTGAGTAATGCGAGCGAGAAAGAGTCTGGGAGAGTGTACGAGGAAAACGAGAAGGGTAAGAGGGCAAGCATGTAGAGAGAAAAAGAGAAGAGAGAGAGAGAGAGAGAGAGAAAGAGAAAGAGAGAGAGAGAGAGAGAGTGAGAGAGAGAGAGGAGATTGTACACATTACGTTTTCCACCCTCTCTCGACGTACGAACTCTTGAGAATTTTCCAGCCTCCCTTGCACCACTTTTTACCCTTACCCTTCCATTCTTCTTGCCATAACGAGTTTTTTCCATCTCTCTCTCTCTCTCTCTTCTTATTTCACTTTTTTTTAACGTTTATAGACGCTCTTTCTCACTTTCTCTCACTATCCCATTATCTCTCTCTTCTCATTCTCTCCCTTACTCTCTTGCTCCTTTATTTGCTTTTCTCTCCTTCTGCATTTGCAACGCTCCCAGCATTCTTCATACCATGGCTAATGTCCCTGATACGACCAGGAATTTGCTAATTGCGTTTGCACTTTCTGCGAAAGAGAGAGAGAGAGAGAGAGAGAGAGAGAGAGAGAGAGAGAGAGAGAGAGAGAGAGAGAGAGAGAGAGAGAGAGAGAGAGAGAGAGAGAGAGAGAGAGAGAGGGAGAAAACTATGCGAGATGCTAGTTCGACGAGACTTGTGCTTAGAATACCTCGTGCTACTCTCTTGTCATTAAACACATCTCTCTCTCTCTCTCTCTCTCTCATTCTTGTCAAATGCACAACAACCTTTACTTCTCCCATTTTTTTCCCCTTAAATGCCTACTTGGTGGATTTTTTTTTTCTCCAATTTATCGCTCATTGGACCAAGAAGAAGAAGAGAGAGAGAGAGAGAGAGAGAGAGAGAGAGAGAGAGCCATCGAGGTTTACGTAAACAGCAGAGCTTTCATCACTCCATTTTCTCTTTCGTTGATGAAAAAAATGGAGTCCTACTCCTTTTTTCTTTTCTCTCAAAAAAAATATTCGTAATTTCTCACAAAATATTATCAACGATGAAAACAAGTTAATAATAAAATAAAAATATTCAAGAATTCGTTATTAACCGAAAGATGGAGACCGAAAAGAAGGAGAAGAGAAATGTAAATTGAAATTTGCGCGCATGCAATTGTTGGAAAATTTTTTTCCTCCACTGTGGGAAAACCAAAATTGGAAAAATCATTTTCACAAGGAAACTTTGCGTCAAAATTCGTCAAAATTTGAAAAAAAAAGCGAGCACAGAAATTCGCACATTGTTCATCATTTAATCACATTAAAAAACCTCCCTCAGTGATAGAGTGAATTTTTAAATTTTGGCTCTCTCACAGAGGGTGTTCTTTGTTCTCGTGAACAAGATAAAATTTGATTTTTGTGCTTCGGATCGCCTGTCAGGGACTTGGAACTTTTGCAAGCGAAGAATATCATCGCCGTGACACTGACATACGTGGCTCCTCTCACCTTTTTGTCAAACTTAAAAAAATATTATCATGTTCAATAATGACCGCTCAGTGAACCTACCAAATATAAAAATTTTATGCTTAATATTTTTCGCATAAAAAGTTGTTGAAAAATCGAACATTTTTTGGCCCATCAGAGTAGAAACTACCCTTGATAAAAATTGAGAGCTTTGGGGAGGAAATGTTGGTATCGGGTACGAGGGGTTGGCGGAAATTCCCGAGCACAAAAGCTCCTAAATGAATTTTGACGGTCCGGGTTTTCAGCACGACGAAACAACCCTGTACCAGAGAGAAAGCTCACAATGAGAGAGAAAGAGAAAGAGAGAGAGAGAGAGAGAGAGCTGGGTCGACATTTCTACTCGCGCTTTGAGCTCTCGATCGCCGGCGTGAGCTTTTTCCCTACACGTATGCCCGTCTTTTTCCACGTGTGAAACTACCCCTTCGGCCCTGTGTACTCCGCGAGGGTGGCCGCCTTCTATCATTCGTATAGCGTCTTTTTTTCCGCTCTCATTTCTCGCCCGAGCTTGGCCCGCCTTTTTTTTTTTTGTCTCGGCGAACCCTCGCCCCCGCAAAGTGGACGGAATTATGGAAAAATATTTTCCAAAAAGATTCGAATTTTTCGTATCAAAAATTTTTTACAGATAAAAAATAATCAGATCACATTTTTATTAAAAAAAAAAAAAAAAAACAAAGTACCGCATATTCCTCGTGGATAATTTTCAATTTATTATTCAACGATTTTTGAGCAAAAAACAATAATAATACTTCGACGATAAATCATTTATTTTAGATTCCCATGGTAATAAAAAAAAAAAAGAGCGCTTGTCGATTCATTTGAATTTTTTTTTTTTCCAATGAACTTACGACTTGGAATTTTTTTTTTCCAGAATAAACAATAATAATAAGAAATATTATTATTATTATCGTCGAAAAAAAAAAAAGATCGTAATTTATAAATCCGTGTTATCAAGATTTATCTCTCTTCGTTGCTCTCCCTGTAATGCGTTAAAAAAACGAGGGTTGATTTTACTCATCCCTCCACCTTCCTCCTCCCTTGCGCGTGAAGCGCCTTTGCGAGCACGACGTTTTCACCCGATGCGATGATCCCCGTATATAAATCTCGCACTCTCCGAGGATTATCGTTATGCTCTATGCGCGACACTCCCTATTTTCCAAATGCTCGCGCGGACACGCAAACGTTGAAGACGGATTCCGGGCAATTTTGCCCAGAACCATATGAGGGGGGCGATCCCTCGTGGACGAGAAACGATGAAAGGACCGATGAGATCTCGCGAGTCTCACGACTGGGAGATACGGATAACGTTAAAACAGGATTTCAGATGCAAGACGAGAATCTCGAAGGGATGAAAAAGCTCCTTTCACCTTAAATTTCAACCTCCGACGAATCTAAATTTCAACCTCCCATCAACCTGATTGTTAACTCTCTATTAAGGCTAAATTCCTCGCCGACTTTACATTCGAATTTCAGCCTCCTCTCAGCCTAAATTTCACCCTTGCTTCAACCTAAAATCTCACCCTTCTTGAAAACCAAATTTCCGCGCTTTTTTTACCCAAATTTTTGCTCGAATTTAGGCAGTAAGGAGGATGCAATTTTCAATTAAAAAAAAATAAAACAAACGATCGAATTGAAATTTGAAAAAAAAAAATTGCTTTCTCATGAGTTTAGCGCTTGCTCGGGACAAATTTGAGAAAATAATTTGTGAATTTGGAAAATTGACGAGGAAGCAGTTTATAAAAGTTAAATTTCCAAGTTTTTTTTTTTTTCATCTTCTCTCTGTTCAACTTGTACGAACGAATTAGAGCCGCAAAGAACAGTCATCGCCCGCTGTTTAATCGTCCCGGGAAAAATCCCCGTACTACCCCCCGATGTGAGACTCAGCGGGGGTTTCCAAGAGGATGCGATACGGAGAATCGCCTAAAATCTCGATCTAATTCGATACGGAGGAGACGCAAAAAGTAAGTGGCGAGATTATAGCATATATATATATATATATATATATAACCAATACCGGAAGTACTCTCGGACGATTGAGCCAGTAAATTGATCCGAGAATGGCGGAGGAATGATTTCGTATTAGTGATGCCTGACAGATTGAGAATAGCAATTATCCATAAATAAAGTACGAAAAGTGCGATACAATTTGAATTTTCAGAAATTAATTTTGTTATTCCTTTTTCGAATCGAAAAACAACGAAATTATCAATTTTCAATCAACAGAATCGAAAAAAATTAGCTTTATCCGGAGCTGGGCAAAGTACCTGAAAGTACTCCAAGTACAAAGTACAAAGTACTTTAATTACGTGAAGTACTCGTGTATTTCAAGTACAAAGCACCGCAAATACTTTAAGTACCAAGTACTTCGAGTATCAAGCGCTCGAGGTAACGAGAACTTCGAGTACCGAGTACCTGAAGTACAAAATATTTAAAGTACTCGAAATACTTGTGTATTTCAAGTACCAAGCACCGCAAATACTTGAAGAACCAAGTACTTCGAGTATCAAGTGCTTGAGGTAACGAGCACTTCGAGTACCGAGTACTTGAAGTACCAAGTACTTTGAGTACCGAGTACTTGAAGTTCTGAATGTTGGAAGTACTCGAGGTACCAGGTACTTTAAATACGTCAAGTATCAAATACTTTTAGAGTTGTCAGGTATACATCTCGTAAGTTCTGGTACTTGTATTTGATTTCTTGCGTACTCTCTAAACTCATTTGAATTTTATTCGAGTACTTTTTGTATCAGAACATACTTTCAAATTGTGCAGTTCACTCAGACTAGACAGATTGGAACAGAAATATTTAGACAAAGAATTATAAATAATTTAAAAAATAGCATTGACGATTTTAATTAGGATTTATTTAGCTTCAGGTTTTAAAAAGAAAAAATAAAGAATAAAATACACGGATTGTTAAAAACGGAGCCATGCATTGACAATGACACCTTGACTGTCGTAGCTTGAGCCTTTGAACGGTCATTCCTTGCAATCTTGACCAAAATATGGCGCAGAAAATTCCTCAATTATATATTCATGCAAAATCGTTATACGTGCAACCACCAGCAAGACGTATTCAAAAGTTCTTCATACACTTGGTACTTGATAAAGTACTTGAAGTACAGGAAAGTTCTTGGGAATTTAAGTACAATACTTGAAATACTTTTAGAGTACTTTGTACTTCAATTACTGTACTTCCAGTAAATCGCAAGTACCGGGTACTCGAAGTGTACTGCTCAGCTCTGGCTTTATCATTTATCAAAAAAATATCATGTCGAATTCAGGGTAATGAAAAATTTTGCCTATAAATTAATTCAATCATCCACTAAAATTACAACGAAACGTCAACACAATAAGTCATTTGATCCGAAAAGAATAACTCTCCATTATCATAAAAATTTAAATGTTTGTTCCTATCGTCTAATTTTTTTTGTTTTTTTTTTTTCAATGGATAAATCAATTCATAGAAAAGAAATTCTATGCTATTCATTCTAAGCATTTTTTCCTGACTCTTGCGATTTCCCGATGCACAAAATGGCTGTCCGTTCATTTACGGACGATGAAATGGCCGCGCCCTGGAAAAATGAGCCTAACGCATGGCCACCCGGTGAGATAAGCGTGAACTAAGGAATCGAATATAAAAAAAAATTCTTTTCAAATTTGTCAAAGTCCTATTCGCATCGCGATAATTACCCCACAACTTGATGGAAAAAAGAAGAAACGTAAATTCGAGGCACGTACACGTCGAAGTGTGTCGGATGCGAAAAAAAAGGAGCGAGAAAAGTGGTGAAAAAGGAAGGAGGTTGAAGAAAAAGGGAAAGAGGGGGAGATAAATTAATGAAAAAAAATACGAGGAGATTGAGAGAATGAGAGAAAAATAGGAATGGAACGTGATGGGGAGGATGGGCAAGAGAAATAGAGAGAAAGAGAGAGAGAGAGAGAGAGAGAGAGAGAGAGAGAGAGAAACGAGAGCGATTCTCGTCAGGTCGCTAGGCAACACTCTGCCGTCCCTGGGATCCCCCAGCTTATGGGACCAGCACACAGAGAAAGGACCAAGGACCAATATATATGTATGTAGAGAGAGAGAGAGAGAGAGAGAGCTATGAAGGGAATGAGGAAGCTGAAGGGGCAAACGAGGAGATTCTGGAGGCTGGAGGGATGCTGGAAAGATAAATGCACCCTCTCCTGTGCCAGCCACGACTATCACACGGTCCCGGCCAACTAGTGTTATTGCATTTCGATTTTCGAGGGTTTCGCTTTCTCTCTTTCTCTCTCACTCTTTCCCTCAATCCCTCTCATCTCACGCTTCTCCACTTTATTCTAAATACATATATATTTCTTGTACGAATCACACGGAGGTGGGGGGGGGGGGGGGGGCAAATATGGACAGTCTGGACCAGATCAATCGACGATTTCTCGCGAGCTTTTGTCGAGATAGGATATAGAGTGATGAACCAAGTGAAATAATGTGATTGATTTTTCTCTCCCTCTCTATTCACTATTTTCTCTCATCTCACGATAGATAAACCGACGAATTTGATCGCACGATCTTCAAAAAGGCTCGCAATGAATCTCCGATGCTTTGGGGTGGAAAAAAAAAAAAAAAAAATGAAACAGAATTGTTGGAGTCGATCGAGACGAGTTTGAGTCGATGGAGAATCGAGAATGCGGAATATTTGAAAAATCGACACGGTTTTTTTTTTTTTTTTTTTTTTTTTTTTTTTTTTTTTTTCTTCAGGCTCTAAGGCAGATAATTTATTCTGCAAGTATAGCCGAGAATTGAAAAAATTTTCTCGTAATTTAATGAGAAAATTTCAATTCGTAATTTACAAGGAATGATTCTCGTTACGGAATTGATTGAAGAAAAAAAAAAATTTTTCTTTTTTAGTTACAAAACTCCACTCACACGAATAAGGTTATCATTTTTGTTTTTGTTTTTGAAATTTCAATTTTGTTTGTTTTCGGGGACCATAAAAAAAATTGTTTAATTCGGTGTGAATTGCTCCGTCGGATCGTTAAGGGAGCACTGATAGTTAGTCCTATCGACCTGCCCATAAAATAAACCCAACTTGAACCTCTGGCTGAATGAATAATGGAAAAAATTGAATAAAAAAAAAAAAAGGCTCGATGTATTTGGATTGGGCTGGGTTGGTTTTTTTTTTTGTTTGTTTGTTTTTCATTTCGAACATTCGAAGTCAATGATCTTCAGGAGTGAACAGCTGGTTTGGGGACATTTTAGTGTTTCTTCCCTCTCGGGGGGGGGGGGGGGGGGGGGGGGTAAAACTGAGACTCCCATTCCGTTTATGAGAGATTTTCTCTCTGTGTGCTTTACCGATAGGGGTCGCGCGCGCAACGCGTGGGTTCGCCGGCCCCGAGTATTCCCAGACTGCTCGACGCCTTTTAAATCTTTGCCGAAAAAGATAGACGTATATACTCAACATATATATAATCAACGAATTCTCCATTATAAATTTTTTCCAATCATCATTATTATTATGATTTTTTTTTTAAAAAGAATATCACGAAATTAAAAAAAAGCCTTTCTAATTAGCTCTGAATCCCTACGGATGTCCATGAAATTGATCACCAGCCCACTGGTCAAAGTTTTTTGACATTCAGTTGCCCACGAGTTTATTTCAGAGCTGGACAAAGCCTAAAAGTACTTTAAGTACAAAGTACTTTAATCACAAAGTACAGAGCACCAAGTATTTCAAGCACAAAGTACTTGAAATACGAAGTTCAAAGTACTTTAAATACAAAGCACTTTATGCACAAAGTACTTTAAGTACGAAGTTAAAAGTACTTTAAATACAAAGTTCAAAGTACTTTAAATACAAAGTACTTTAAGTAAACGTACTTGAAGTACTTGATGTACTCGCGTATTTCAAGTACCAAGTACCGTAAATACTTGAGGTACCAAGCACTTCAAGTACTAAGAACTTGAAGTACTAAATATTTAAAATGCTTGAGGTATCAAGTACTTGAAATACGTCAAGTATCAAGTTCCAGTACTTATACATCTCGTAAGTTCCAGTACTTATAATATTTGATTCCTTACGTACTCTCTAAACTCATTTGATTTTTATTCGAGTACGTTTTTTGTATCAAAACATACTTTCACATTGCGCAATTCACTCAGGCCAGGCAGATTGGAACAGAAATATTTAAACGAGGAAGTAAAAATAATATTAAAAAAATAGGATTGACGATTGTAATTATGATTTATGGAACTTTAGGCTTGAAAAAGAAAAAATAAAGAATATTATACACGGATTGTTAATAACGGAGCCGCATGCATTGACAGTGACACCGTAACTATACCGTAGCTTGAGCCTTTGAACTGTCATTCCTTGCAATCTTAACCAAAAGATGGCGCAGAAAGTTCCTCAATTATGTATGTCCAAAAGCGTTATAAATGCAGCCATTAGTAAGACGCATTTAAAAGTTCTTCATACTTGGTACTTGAATAAGTACTTGAAGTACAGGAAAGTACTTGAAAATTCAAGTAGAAATACTTTAAGTACAGGTCGAGTATACTTCGAAATTTAAGTGCAACACTTGAAATACTTTCAAAGTACTTTGTACTTCAAGTATTACCCAGTACATCGCAAGTACCGAGTACATGAAGTACTGCCCGGCTCTCGTTTATTGGGATCAAATAAAAGGCTTCAATTAGAAGAAAAAAAAAAAATCGTTTTTTTGATAGAAAAAAATGACTGAAAAAAAAGACGTGAAGTAGTCACGTGTAGCGAAGTATGCAATGCCACGTGAATATGGCGAATCTCAAAAACACGAAGGAACGCTCGAACTAAAGGATTGATTATGTACTTTTTGGCATTAAAACGTTCAAGGGAAATTGGATTCAGTGATTTTCGTAGGGAAAATTGGGCCATTAAGAACGATGATGGATCAAAGGTGTACGAAAGAATAAAAGGAAAATCTATAACAGTAGATATGTGTAAACGACGAAGAAGTGAGTACAATGCGAGTCTGAGGATGACGTGTGGCAAATTAAACTATCGTGACAACGAGAGAAAACGATACAATAAGAAAAAAGAGAGAGAGAGAGAGAAAGAGAGAGAGAGAGAGAGAGAGAGAGAGAGAGATTGGGTTAAGAAGATTTTTCACAATAAGGGTGAATTCGTGCGAATACGAGGGAGCACACAATTGCTCGGGTAAACATCTCGCGCCTAGCATCCAAAAGGACCAGAAATAGGTAAACAGAGAAAGAGAAAGAGAGAGAGACAAAGAGAGAGAAAGAAAGGAGGAAAATATCGTATTTTCCTCTTCGGGGATGTCCTACAGTCTCCAAATACGAATACCATATAAATACCTCTTGACATATCTCCTATCTCTCTCTCTCTCTCTCTCATTCATTTTCTCTTCTCCCTCTGCTCTTCCACCCTCCCCTATCGCCATGTGTTACAGCCATTGTTGCTCTCGACACAATTTCGAGGGTTGAATCCTCGGCAATTCAATGTCCTCGTCTTGCCATTAACGTTTCACCAGCATCAATAAATACGTAATAATCCCTGTGACTATCGTCTCGACACGAAAAACAATTCGAGCTCGATGTTTCGGGAACCCTGTAGCTTTTGTTTTCCCCCGACAAGGGTAGGCAATTTTCGTATTTTCATTTTTTTACTCTTCTTCATTGATTGGAAAAAAAAAAAATATATTCGCAATGAGAAGACGACACGAAGGGTCGTAGAAGGGAGGAAAAAAAAGTACAGTCAGGAAAAAAAATGAAAATTGAAAGCCAGGGGGAGAGGGGGGATGAAAAAAAGAGAGCAAGGGCGAAATTCTCTCTCTCTCTCTCCAAGAGCCACTCCAGACTAACCGGAGGGTGTTTTGCCTGCCGGTTAACGCGATGAGCCTCCGCCTCGTTGCGGGGAGGTACAGTCACAGCGAGGGAAACGCAACGAGGAAAGTAAAGGGATGAAAAAAAGCATCCCCTTCGCTCTATATTTATTAATTAAATTTTTTTTTTTTTTTTTGACAAAACAAAAATCGAATAATTTAGTTATTTCGTTGAGCTGGTACGGGGTAAGTATAGCTCGTTCAATTTTCACAAAAAATTTTATTTTACGATCGATCGAAATGGTCAATTTTCGTGATTTCATTCCCTAAAAAAAAAGGAGAGGCATCGATAGCGTCTCTTCCGTGTTCGTAGCAGCGAGAATCTCGTGGCAAACGAGAGAGAGAAAGAGAGAGAGAGAGAGAGAGGGAGAAAATGGAAAATGAGAAAAGAACGAGAAGAGGGAAAATCGAGGGAAGGGAAGAAGCGTGGAAGAAAATTCGCGTTGGGGGTGTCAGAGTCATCGTATGAATGCTACGCTTATACTTCCTCAGGGTCTCTCGTAATTTTTTTTTTTCTTCTTCATCCCTCTCTGTGCTCCTAACAGGGGAATTTGTATGTGTGTGTCTGTGTGTGTGTGTGTGTGTATAAAACGCGCTACCGCTGCTGAAGCGCGATAACCACGGTAGAAAAGGACAGAGCAGCATGAATACATGTATGTACATGGCACAACCCCTATATAGATTCGTTGTGGCTGGAGTTCTCTCCGAGTTTCTGCAGATCGATGGAGCAGTGACGTCATGGGACGGCGAGGGATGCTGCGTCGTCATGGTGACCGCCAACGGGCCCGGCACAGCTTTGTAGGGGTTGCCCAGGGGCTGAGGGATGAAATTTTATTAAATTTATCCCCCTGCTCTTCCTCCCAGCCTCTCTCCTCTCTCTCTCTCTCTCTCTCTCTCTCTCTCTCTCTCTCTCTCTCTCTCCGCCATTTCCTTACTTCGTATGGCTGCTGGACTCACTCCTTGATTTTTTTATAATTTTATTGTCTTTTTTTTTTCATCCCTCGGGCAACCAACCCCCGAGCGCGTGAGCTCTGACTTTCAACCTCCTCTTTTGCCCGGACAAGCCCCTCTGGCTTCATCCCGTGTCCTTCGTCCTTCCGGAGGAAATTAATACCGCGAATTTTCTTCACCGGGAGATACAGGAGAGAGGAGCGGTAAATACGAGGGAGAAACACGTGGGGGATGAAAAATATATATATATATATATATATATGTATATATGTAATATATTATAACGAAGAAAAAATTCTTTTCGTTTATACAGCTTTGGGTGAAGGTTTTCGGCGCGGTAGGGGGATGAAAAGGGATGAGAGAAAAAATGGTTAATTTTCTTGCATCGTTTGTATATCGTGACGCAGAGTTTTTTTTTTTTTTTGAGCTTACAAAGAGAAAGAGAGAGAGGGAGAGAGAGAGAGAGAGAGAGAGGAGTTGAGGAGACAAATCATGAAGATTTTTCCTAGAGGGGCGGAGGGGGCGAGGGAAATATAATGTGGGAGAGAGGAAAAATGGAGGAGGGAAAGAGGGGAGGTCGAGGCCCGTTTTTCTTGGGCGTAGCAACCCTCTTGAGGATATCCTGAGAGGATGTGTGAAACGTAAAGACACGTTGGTAGAGAGAAAAAGAGAGAGAGAGAGAGAGAGAGAGAGAGGAGGCGAGAAAAAGAATAAGATCTTGCAGCAGTTTTTTTAGGTACTGTTTTTCTTTTCTTTTTTTTATGGGTTGTAGGAACATGGGGGAGGAAGAAATTGCGAATCCGTGAGAACGACTAGAGGATGTATAAGCGCGACGAGATCGAACTCCTGTTAATATCTCCGGAGGGTCGTTCGATCGTTTCGAAGTCGAAACAACGAGGGAACGATCAAGAAAAAAAGAAAAATAAGGTAAATATAATTTTACGAAAAAATCTGCGGGTAAACAATGTGAAAAACAATGTAATTGCACAAAATTATTGTCAATCGGACGTTAAATATTGCAATAATAATTTTGTTCCTGTTCGATCGGGGGAAGAAAAAAATAATATTTCAATAAAATTGACGAACAAGCATTCGAAAGAAATAAAATATTGATAAACAATAATTTAAAAAAAATATATCAATGAGTATCAATATTAATAATATTGATGATAAAATAATAATCATCGGCAAAAGTTTATCGCAAAATTGTCCGTAATGTCAGTGAGTCTGGACTACCATCGATTCGCCCTTACTATCCCAATCATCCCCCAAAACATATTGCTCTGAAACGTGAGGGCCCAAAAAACCAAAAAATCATCCCTCAAATCTCGAGGATCGTATCCATTTTTTTTCTCTGCTATCGATCGATGTATTAAAAAAAAAAAAATATTTTCGGCAGTCCGGAAATTCAATGGGAATCCATCGATTTGTCAAATTCATGTGTAAATTTGCAATTCAGACATTCCCATGTTATTTATATCATGCGAAGTACACGGGAGAGAAGAAGAAAGTGAGAAAGAAAGAGAGGAATACTTTTGTCATGATACAAACGATAAAACTGTCGATAATCTTTATTCTCTGCTAATAAATATGTAACTGCTTGCTCGCTGCAACTTTTCCCTCGTATATATAAGCAAAAAGTTGCAAGCTGCTGCGAGCAACCTTTTGTCAAGCTTCTCCTCTTTCCCTCTCGATCCTCGCCTTTCTACTTTTATCAATATTTTATTATTATTATTATTCTTTTTTTTTATTGGGAAAACAGAGCCAGGAGAATGAAAACGTCGACCAATGGAAAATATCGAACTTCACTCAGCGTGCTGGAAAGATTAATAGAGAGAAAGAGAGAGAGAAAGAAAGAGAGAGAGAGAGAGAGAGGGGAAGGGGGATGTAGAGTTTACCGGTATGGTTATTGCATCGATAGTTCCCGAGGCTTGTGAGATCACCGGGCAATTGGAGTTTTTTTTTTTGTTTTTTTTTGCAATCCGAACTGTCCCGAAGTTTTTATAGACTTGTAAAAGGTTTTAAGGCTGAAAATTTCTGGAGCCGGTGATTGCTATAGGAGAAAGATCGAATAGGCTTTTATTCACTGGATAGGGCTAAAAGGGATGAAAATATGTAGCCCTAGAATAAGATTTAATTATCCATGTTTCCCCCCCCCCCCCCCCCATTTTGGTGAAAAATTAATGAGTGTACTGAAAAAAAATGTCCGGACGAAGCCCTAAAAGTCAAATCGCTGTATCTCGAGAACGACTCGATCGATCTCGCTGAAACTTCACACGCACTTTGAGCATCGAACTCGCTCTGTTTGCTGAAATTTTCGTTCGAATCGCTCGAGGGGTTTGGATTCGATGTGATTTTGAAATTTTCGAAAAATCTCCGCGATCGCTGGGATCGCTTGTAAATTTCGACGCGTATCGATCTAGCTTTTTTTTTCGCAGGGATCGATGGACGATCGGTATTAAAACTGGCGATGATCGCTCGCGGGTTTAATATTTTATGAAATTTTGAATTTTTCAAAAAAAAAAAAAATGTCTCAGCTCTGATTGCCCCAAGCTCGAAGATATCGGGCTGGTTTTCTTTTTTTTTTTTTTTTAATTATTATTACGAATGAAGCATCATATCGATGACGGATCGGTATGAAATTTTGCGAGGATCGGTGACGGGGTTCAGATTTCATGAAATTTTGAATTGTCCAAAAATGAATTATTATATCGAGCATTTGGAAAAGTTTCGGCAATTCCAATCTCAAAAAAAGAAAAAAAAGGACCCAAAATGGACAATCGAAAATTTGGGAGAAGGAATTTTTCAAGAGTTTCAACTTTTTTCGTTCGATCGATGATTCTCATGTCAGGAGGATTCATTTGTTACTTTATGGTCCGGCATGTACGAGCTTAGGATTTTCCCATAAACGAAGATTCATGCACGCGTGTACATGAAGCAAATGGCACACGATGTGTGAGAACCGGGGAATATGGCGGAAAATGTAATGGCCGATGGCGATGGTCGGTACATGCAGAGTAAGCCAGAGAGAGAGAGAGAGAGAGAGAGAGAGAGAGAGAGAGAGGAGTCAGGGAAGCTGTGCTTTCTATTTCGCGTAACGCAGAGAGCCCGCGAGTAGCGAGGAGGTAAAAGGGATCGATGCTTCGAGGCAGCCGCGTTGGTGAATGTCACGATTGAGAGAGCTTTGCATTACATTTTTCGTTATGATTGGCGAATTGTAACCGATAACAGCGAGGACCCAGAAAGATTTCAAAGTCTCTCTACTCGCGCAAAACCACAAATTGCACGTGCAACGTAAATCTTTTTCCCCAATATCGAGTGGAAAAAGGACTCGATCGCACATTATTCGAGCCCCTGAATCTTGTAGATGGCCCGCCCTTAAGGCATTCGTTAAGGCCAACCTTGCTTGCACATCATTGCATACTATCGAGGTATACCCAGAGCTGGGAGTTAGCCTGAACTGGGAGAGCGTGCTAAGAGAGAGAAAGAGAGAGAGAGAGAGAGAGAGAGAGAGAGAGAGAGAGAGAGAAAACGATAGGGGGATGAGGATAGGGATGGCGCGAATAATTCTTACAGTCTCTGTATCGGGAGAGTACCGGGAGAGAGAGAGAGAAGAGAAAAAAAAAAGAGAGAGAGAGGGCTGTGGCTTTCTCTGTGTGAGTCCATACATGTAGACGAGAGGGTGGACACACTTTGGAATTCTCACTTGCTCTCTCTCTTCGACTTCATTTCTCTCTCTCTCTTTCTCTTCGTCTATGGTTGCAGGGGTTGGGGGTTAGGGGGTGTGTTTGGTCCGGGAACTCTAGCGGTGATGCTGTATTGATCCGCTCTGGGAGCCACAGGCTAGGGGTTGCCTTGGCAACCCTCTGCCTGTTTCTCCTATATATACTCAACCGCCCCCTTCCCCCTTCATCATCTCCCTTTTTTTTTCCTCCTCGTCGTACCACCGCGTGGATCTACGCTTCCACCCCCAACCCAATCCCTATTTTGCCACCCCAAAACGCATCTCTCTCTCCTCTCTCTCTCTCTCTCTCTCTCTCTCTATCCATTCTTTTTCCGGTTCGGAGTACGAAATACCCGGTAATTCTGTCCTTTTGCACGTTTTCAGCATGAAAACAAAAAAAAAAAACCCCCGTGAATGTGTATGCACTCCACCCTCTAAGCGAAAAGCTCGAAATTTCTCATCCCCCCTCGATTTTTCATCCCTCATTTCTTCATCGATACTTCCTAGCTATGTTCATATCAACATTTTTCATAATAGTCAGGAAAATGTTGGCATAAACGTTCAGACACTTTTGGTACTCTCTCATTTCTTCTCACTCCATTTTCATGGATAAAGATACCGTACTGATAATGGAGAAAATAGAAGAGATTCTGTTATTCAGGGGGATGGGGGGAGGGGGGAGGGGAGGATTTGAAATATTTTAAACCTGAAACATTTGGGTTTTTTTTAAGACTGCAAAGTTTCAGATCACGCTATCGAAATTTTTCCAAGGAGAAATTTCGATTTTTAAAACGTTGCTTCAGCACAGAGTAGACAAAAAAAAACAGCTCGCCACTTTAGTTTAACTGAGGAATGAATCCAATCAAGTATAGGGGAATTGATCCATTTGATGATCAATTTTTTTATGGAATTTTGAGATTTTGATAGACTATATTTTAAAAAAAAGTAGGGTCGCGAAATTTTTGACAAAGAAATTTCGAATTATACGATTTAACCGATCAGCTTTATGGCATTTTATTAATCATCAAAATCAATTGAGATTTAGGCAATCGTAGAATATATTTGTTACGAAATTTTCAATATTTTTGAGGTTAACGGCGAGGTGAAAGGATTCAATGAATTAGTCAAACGGTCCTTTACTCCCTGGATCTTCCAAGCTCAATTTCTGAATGGAAAACAAGAAACAAAGATAATTGAGGGAGTGATTCATAAAATTTTTAAATTCTAGGATTTTTTTTTTTTTTAGGAGACAGAAAAAGATGACGAGGGAACGAGAATTGGGACAGCATTGTGCCTGGCTATGGTGAACACCATCAGGGCCCCTTGGTGCACCAATTATTAATGTCAACGATTCCCCCAGTGGTTCAGCGTTCTCTCTATTTCTCTCTCTCTCTCTCTCTCTCGCTCTCTCTCTCTCTCTCTCTCTCTCTCTGGATTCCCCTAGGCTGCATTACCCTCCCCCAAAATATCCTTGGGAGCTGCTCCTCTGTCAGTTTGTTTGATCGTGAAAAGCAAACTCCTCGATGCATGTATATTGAATATATATAGTTTTGAAAAAAGATTGGAAATTCTTGCTCTTGGAGCAGTGGAAATGAAGAATCAACGTATAAGTCTGTCCAGAAAAATTATTTATTAAAAATTTGTTAAAAAAAAAAAATTTAATTCAATATAAAATAGCCAAAAAGTGAGAGATTAATGGAAATTTTTATCACAAGAGTTGGATAGATTTTTTATGTTTCGAAAATTTGTAATTTAAAAAAAAATAATTTTAGTGAATGGAAAAAAAAATGACCAGGTTCTGGATCGCCGGTAAAATTATTCAGAGAGAGAGAGGGAGAGAGAGAGAGAGAGAGAGAGAGTGAGCTGGTAATTCACACACGACAGATGGGTCGAACAATGCCCTGGGCAAAGTCGTACTTTTTCGAGGGATGCCCATTTTGATTTCGTGGCAAGCAGCCACATATATATATATATGCATGATGATATAATATCTATGGGATATTCCACGTGAATTAAAATGAGTTTTGCCTCACGAGGCTGTTCTGATATTTATTTTTTATTTTAAAAAATTAATCGGGAGGATAAATCTTCCAGATTTAATTTTTATTAAAATATTTTACTTTTTTCAATTTTTTTTCTTCGTTTTTTACACCACAATTTTTCACAAATTTTTATTTACTAATTTTGGATTTTCTGAACTTTTCTTGATCGAAGATACTTTAGGAAAAAGGTTGACTTTACCAACAAAAAAAAATTACAGTGAGCAGTTTTCCTGTGTCTCGAATTTGTCTGTTTGAGAAAAGAAAAAGAAAATAGGGCAGAACTTTCGAGAAATGAAAATAAAAACAAGAGATTCATTTTCGAAAACTTTTCATAACGAATTTTTGGGTTTCGGGAAAAAATTCGACGTGATTCGCAATCAGCAGAAAATTTCCGGTCATCTAAAGCCTAAAAATATCGTAAAAGACGAAAAAATTTTTTTAAAAAGTTTTTGACCACTTTTTCGAAAACCTAAGAATCACGAAATTTCAAATGGCCATAACTCTGCTGAAAATCATGGCACCGGGGCTCAATTGGGGTGTTTTGAATAGCCCTTGAGTAGACTTAGAGAATGGCGTTGGATTCATCTTGATATCTACAATTTTTATACCCAAAAAAGCACTTCAAAAATTGACAAATTTTAGTCCAAGGGGTATGTATGGAAAAATTGGCAAAAATCGATCGTCCGACTTTAAAAATCTGTGAAAAAACGAAAAAAAATCGTATCGCGATGAACCAAGCTCCATTTTAAAGCGACAACGATTGCAAAGAGAATAAGCACCGAACCGAGTCCCAACTATTTCGGGAAAAAAAAATTCCAGCCATTTTAATGAGCCCTCAAAAATTAATGAAATGAAAAAAGTGCAATTTTCCGTTTTTTTGCCTTTTCATATCGAATTTTTGGGTTTCAGGAAAAAATTCGACGTGATTCGTAATCAGCAGAAAATTTCCAATTGTCTAGAGCCTGAAAATATAGTAAAAGACGAAAAAAAAAAATTTTCATGTTTTTGACCACTTTTTCGAAAACCTAAAAATCATGAAATTTCAAATGGCCATAACTCTGCTGAAAATCATGGGATCGGGGCTCAATTGGGGTGTTTTGAATAGCCCTTGAGTAGACTTAGAGAATGGCGTTGGATTCATCTTGATATCTACAATTTTTATACCCAAAAAAGCACTTCAAAAATTGACAAATTTTAGTCCAAGGGGTATGTATGGAAAAATTGGCAAAAATCGATCGTCCGACTTTAAAAATCTGTGAAAACACGAAAAAAAATCGTAGCGCGATGAACCAAGCTCCATTTTAAAGCTACAACGATTGCAAAGAGAATAAGCACCGAACCGAGTCCCAACTATTTCGGGAAAAAAAAATTCCAGCCATTTTAATGAGCCCTCAAAAATTAATGAAATGAAAAAAGTGCAATTTTCCGTTTTTTTGCCTTTTCATATCGAATTTTTGGGTTTCAGGAAAAAATTCGACGTGATTCGTAATCAGCAGAAAATTTCCAATTGTCTAGAGCCTGAAAATATAGTAAAAGACGAAAAAAAAAAATTTTCATGTTTTTGACCACTTTTTCGAAAACCTAAAAATCATGAAATTTCAAATGGCCATAACTCTGCTGAAAATCATGGGATCGGGGCTCAATTGGGGTGTTTTGAATAGCCCTTGAGTAGACTTAGAGAATGGCGTTGGATTCATCTTGATATCTACAATTTTTATACCCAAAAAAGCACTTCAAAAATTGACAAATTTTAGTCCAAGGGGTATGTATGGAAAAATTGGCAAAAATCGATCGTCCGACTTTAAAAATCTGTGAAAACACGAAAAAAAATCGTAGCGCGATGAACCAAGCTCCATTTTAAAGCTACAACGATTGCAAAGAGAATAAGCACCGAACCGAGTCCCAACTATTTCGGGAAAAAAAAATTCCAGCCATTTTAATGAGCCCTCAAAAATTCATGAAATGAAAAAAGTGCAATTTTCCGTTTTTTTGCCTTTTCATATCGAATTTTCGGGTTTCAGGAAAAAATTCGACGTGATTCGTAATCAGCAGAAAATTTCCAATTGTCTAGAGCCTAAAAATATAGTAAAAGACGAAAAAAAAATTTTTTCATGTTTTTGGTCACTTTTTCGAAAACCTGAAAATTACGAAATTTGAAATGGCCATAACTCGGCTGAAAATCATGGGATCGGGGCTCAATTGGGGTGTTTTGAATAGCCCTTGAGTAGACTTAGAGAATGGCGTTGGATTCATCTTGATATCTACAATTTTTATACCCAAAAAAGCACTTCAAAAATTGACAAATTTTAGTCCAAGGGGTATGTATGGAAAAATTGGCAAAAATCGATCGTCCGACTTTAAAAATCTGTGAAAACACGAAAAAAAATCGTAGCGCGATGAACCAAGCTCCATTTTAAAGCTACAACGATTGCAAAGAGAATAAGCACCGAACCGAGTCCCAACTATTTCGGGAAAAAAAAATTCCAGCCATTTTAATGAGCCCTCAAAAATTCATGAAATGAAAAAAGTGCAATTTTCCGTTTTTTTGCCTTTTCATATCGAATTTTCGGGTTTCAGGAAAAAATTCGACGTGATTCGTAATCAGCAGAAAATTTCCAATTGTCTAGAGCCTAAAAATATAGTAAAAGACGAAAAAAAAATTTTTTCATGTTTTTGGTCACTTTTTCGAAAACCTGAAAATTACGGAATTTGAAATGGCCATAACTCTGCTGAAAATCATGGGACTGGGACTCAATTGGGGTGTTTTGAATAGCCCTTGAGTAGACTTAGAAAATGACGTTGAATTCATTCTGATATCCACGTTTTGTATACCAAAAAAAGCACTTTGAAAATCGACAAATTTTAGTCCAAGGGGTATGTATTAAAAAATTGGCAAAAATCGATGGTCCGACTCTAAAAATCTGTGAAAAAACGAAAAAAAATCGTATCGCGATGAACTAAGCTCCATTTTAAAGCTACGACGATTGCGAAGAGAATAAGCACCGAACCGAGTCCCAACTATTTCGGGAAAAAAAATTACAGCCATTTTAGTGAGCCCTCAAAAATTCATGAAATGAAATAAGTGCAATTTTTCGTTTTTTTGCCTTTTCATATCGAATTTTCGGGTTTCAGGAAAAAATTCGACGTGATTCGTAATCAGCAGAAAATTTCCAATTGTCTAGAGCCTAAAAATATAGTAAAAGACGAAAAAAAAATGTTTTCATGTTTTTGGTCACTTTTTCGAAAACCTCAAAATTACGAAATTTGAAATGGCCATAACTCGGCTGAAAATCATGGGATCGGGGCTCAATTGGGGTGTTTTGAATAGCCCTTGAGTAGACTTAAAGAATGGCGTTGGATTCATCTCGATATCTACAATTTTTATACCCAAAAAAGCACTTAAAAAATTGACAAATTTTAGTCCAAGGGGTATGTATGGAAAAATTGGCAAAAATCGATGGTCCAACTTTAAAAATCTGTAAAAAATCGAAAAATCAACGCAGCTCGATGAACCAAGCGGCATTGTGAAGCTTGAACGATTACGAAGAGATGCAAGTACTGAATAGAGTCATATCGCCTCCGAGAAGGAACGTTACAACGATTTTAGTGAACCCTCAAAATTTTAGAAAATGAAAAAATGCAATTTTTCGTTTTTTTGCATTTTCATATAGTATTTTTAGATTTCAGGGAAAAACTTGATGTGATTCGTAATCAGCAGAAAATTTTCGATCGCCTAGAGCCTAAAATTATGGTGAAAGACGAAAAAATTTTTTTTTTCAATTTTTGCCCATTTTTTCGAAAATCCAAAAATCACGAAATTTCAAATGGCCATAACTCATCTCCAGATTTACCAATTTTGGCTTATCGGGGGGTTTTTTAAAAGCCCTTGAGTAGAGTTAGAGAATAACGTTGGATTCATCTTGATATCTATAATTTTTATATTTGAAAAAGCAGTTTGAAAATTGACGAATTTTCGTCCAAGGGGTATGTATGGAAAAATTGGCAAAAATCGATGGTCCAACTTTAAAAATCTGTAAAAAATCGAAAAATCAACGCAGCTCGATGAACCAAGCGGCGTTTTGAAGCTTGAACGATTACGAAGAGAATTAGCACGCAGTGCAGGCCCAAACTTGACCGGGAATAAAAATTACAGCGATTTTAGTGGATCAACTCATTTTTTGCGAAAACTCGAATAAATTTTGGATTTTTTAAATTCGCTTTAGGATTCTATATCGATGTGTTTTTTCCCGCTGATTACGAATCCGCTCGGTATTTCCATTTAAACTCAAAAATTCGATTACAATTCGTCAAAAACATGTCTTTTTTTTCCAAAAATTAAAATAACAATTCATATTGGATAAAATTTGATTAAAATTCACATGGTTTATATTAATTTCGAGATTTCACGTTATGGTACCGAAAATAGCATTCTAAAAATCGGCGATTATGATGCTAAAGGGGGAAAGTATGGGAAAATTGTCAAAATTCGATGGTCCAACTTTGAAAATTTGTAAAAAATCGAAAAATCAAGATAGCTCGATGAACCAAGCTGGACTTTCAAGCCTGAACGATTGCGAAGAGAATAAGCATTGAATGGGTTCGTATCTCCACCGGGAAGAAACGTTACAGCGGTTTTAGTAAACCCTCGAAAATTCATTAAATGAAAAAATTGCAATTTTTCCCCCATTTCATATCGAATTTTTTGGTTTTAGCTAAAAATTATGCTCAAAAGATATCATGGAAAAAAATGTTATATAAAATTAAATTTTTCGACATATTCGATCGATCGAACATTTCGTAAAAAATAAATACACAATAATTTGGTAAAATTTGAAATTTTTTTTGCACCCGAAATATAAGCTTTAACAGCCAGTACGTAATCATTCGTGCGTACGTGGCTATAAGCACAACTATTATGTATCAGGACCGATTGCAATGCTGCAGCTGTCGATCGACGAGCCTGGCGAATTCCTGGGGGATCGAGGGTACGGTGATTTTCATCATCAGAGATACCGATCTGATTGTGATCATACTGTGGGCAATGAAAATCAATTCTGGCAGTTCCAACCACCCCTCTCTCTACCTCTCTCTCTCTAATTAGAATTTAAATTACGAAACTCGGATCGTTAATAACGATCCAATAAAAACTCGGTCGAGTTAAATAGGGCATTTTTTTTCCACATTTGAAGATTTATAACGAGAGAAATGTAAAGAACGACAAAAATATCGAATCGGGAAATTATTCATTGGCTGGAAGATCTCGAAAATTCCAAACCTCCGAGACATTAAAGATTTTATGCTCCGCAGCATCCCTTAAACTCGCTGAATTTTACGCCACACATGTGTCAATGTACACAGACGAGAAGCGATATTTTTCCCCCTCCCCCGCTCCTTCCACCGAGCATCCCGATTATTATTCGCGTCTACGTTTTATTTTGAGCCATCGATCGGACGAAAAATTTATTTAACCGGCACAAGTTTATTTTAAAAAATCTCGTCCGCGATACGGGGCATCGAAAAAAAAAAAAACGAATATTTTTTTTTCGTTTTATTTTTATTTCTTCTATTCAATCGTACAAGTTGGAGAAAAAATTTGTAATATTCGATTTTTTTTCTTGAAAAAAAAAAAAAAGCTTCAAGGAATTAATGTATCAATTTTGAAACAGTTGAAAGTTTGTGATTTTCGAAATTTGTGGCAAAGTTGAAAAGGAAAATGTTAGTTAAGCGAGAGAAAAAAAATTATTATAAAATTATTATAAAATTATTATGATTATTATTATTATTATTATTGCTGTTGTTTACATCATGCAATATAATTTTATAAAAAAAAAAACAAATTCAATTCCTCTTAACTCAAGTCGAAACTTGAATTAATATTTTTCCTGCATTCGCGTCCCCTTTGCATGACTCAGATCTTGCCGAATAATTAAAACTTGATCAAAAAAAAAAAAAAAAAAAACAAAAAGTTGCAAAGTTACAGCACAAAAATTCAATACGAATAAACGTCGATTCAGCACCATCGAATGGTAAGCTAGATTGACTCGTACCCTCCCGAAACGAAACTCTCATTGTCTCAAAAATCAACCCCTCGCTTGATCAATGAAAATGGCGTTTTTCGGCTAAAAAAAAAAACATAACCACGAAGAAAGCTTTAATTGCGAATTCACGAAGTCAATGATTATTGCAGAGCAGATAATTGAAGAATTTTTTTTTTTTTTTGCTAATTTCATCCCCTCCTCGAGGCCGAACGCCGGTAAATAAGGGATGCCGACGTGGGAAGGGTCATCGCACGGCCTCGAGGTTTTCACCCAGAGACCGCAGGGTTCGTCGCAGTCTGATACGAATGACCATCTGTCGAACTTTCCGATCGCCATCTATCGGGGAGACTGCGGAACCGAGGATTGAAAAAAAAAATGCAGGGGTAGTCGAGGCGTCGGGGTGGCCGAGCAGGGCGCAGGACGAGAACGAAATAATATTTCCCTGTGTGTACGCATATACGTGCTTTGGCACTCGGCTGCGGCCGTTTCGTGTGCCACACTCGTTAAAAATCTTTTAATTTAATTAGCCGAAGAAAAATTCACTCGTTTTGCGCGCACACCCTCAAATTTAAAACAGCCGAATTCGCGAAGAATTCAGGAAATTTTTTACCAAGCTCCTGACTGACGAAGAAACGAAGTGGACAGAGAGAAAGAGAGAGAGAGAGAGAGAGAGAGAGAGAGAGAGAGAGAGAGAGAGAGAGAGAGAGAGAGAGAGAGAGAGAGAGAGCCACGAGAATCGAGAAAAATTTACACGAAGATTGAAGGGTGAGCGGCCAATTCGCTTTGTCAGAGGGGATGCTGGAATAAAATGGCTGTGATTTGCGGTCCGCTGTAACTTCTCTGAAGGAACATAAAACTTACCGTGCATGGTAATGAATTTTCGGGACGAAAAATTCATGACGGACATCGCGATAGGAGGAAAGGATTATCGTGAGGAAGAAATTTTTCGTGAAAGATCGTGATCGTGACTTTATACGTGTATAATGGCTATTTACGTTTTGGTGCGTAAAAAAAATTGCTTATACCGGGAGGGATGAAGTGAGATTCCGTGGGAGGAGTTGAGCTATCGGTGTGAACCCTCATCGTATCGATAATTAAGGTAATAAAGTTTTTTTTTTTTTTTTTAATATTAATTCTCGTAAATTATTTATTCGAATGATAGAAAGATTTTTTTTCGATTTTTAAATATATACAAAAAAAAAAAAAAAATACTTCGGTGAGACGAAGAATTAAAAGTTTTTGATGATAAATTTGCATCGTCGACGACAGAAAATACCCGAGGATCAAAGCCTGAACAATCGAGCTACGATAAGATCGATTATCATTCGTCGAATAATCGATTTGGTAAAATTGAAAGGAAAAAAAAAAAAAAAAAAACAAAAATGCGATCTTACGACGGTGAGAGTAGCTCGGGAGACGAGGACGATCGCAGAGAACCGGAGGCTCATTTGAATCCTGGGGCCTGGCAGAGGGCAGGCTCTCAGCCAACCTGGGCATGGGAGCATCGAAGCAACGTAAATATTACGAAATTTAATTTTTCCACATTTTTGAGGATGTATCGGATGTACCTTCTCAACCAAAAGTGACTTTCGTCGACAATATTGCATACTTAATGATAAGACAAAAATCGAAAAAAATTCAACCACAATAAAGACGATAAGAGGATTACTTTTTAATAATAATAATGCCGAAAAGTTATCAGTAAATTGTTTAAACAACACATTGTTTAACAAATTTTTAGGGAATATTTCTTTTTGTCATGTAAAATGAATTCGTTGATTTTTCTGACTACGCGTGAATTTTTTTTTTAATTTTCTTATCATTTTGAAATTTCGGTTTTCGGAAATTTGTAAAGGTTGTGTTTACGAAACTATTCATTCCCCGGAAACTTCTCAATTGTAATATAAAACGTTTTTACGAAAAACAAATCCAAAATTCACGATTTTTCCGTCATTTTTGAAAATTAAAAAATTTTCGAAAACCGAAATTTCAAAATGATAAGAAAATTTTTTAAAAATTCACGTTTAGTCAGAAAAGTCAACGAATTCATTTCACGTGTCAAAAAAAAAAACTTTCCCTAAAAGTTTGTTAAACATCGTTTTGTTTAAGGATGTATTGGACGTACCTTCCTAACTAAAAGTGACTTTCGTCGACAAAATTGCGTACTTCACGATAATATAAAAATCGGAAAAAATTCATCCACAATAAAGACGATAAGAAGATTACTTTTTAATAATAATTATGCCCAAAAGTTATCAATAAATTGTTTAAACAACACATTGTTTAACAAATTTTTAGGGAATGTTTTTTTGTGTCATGTGAAATGATTTCGTTGATTTTTCTGAATACACATGAATTTTTTTTAAATTTTCTTATCATTTTGAAATTTAGTTTTCGGAAATTTGTAAAGGTTGTATATATACGAAACTATTCGTTTAATGCCCTGGAAACTTCTTAATTATAATATACAACGTTTTTGCGAAAACTTATCCAAAATTCACGATTTTTCCTTCATTTTTCAAAATTTAAAAATTTTCGAAAACCGAAATTTCAAAATGATAAGAAAATTTTTGAAAAATTCAAGTGTAGTCAGAAAAATCAACGAATTCATTTCACGTGTCAAAAAATAACTTTCCCTAAAAATTTGTTGAGCAATGTTTTGTTTAAACAATTTATTGATAACTTTTTGGAATTATTATTATTCGAAATTAATCTTCTTATCGTCTTTATTGTGGTTGAATTTTTTCCGATTTTTATCTTATCATAAAGTATGCAATATTGTCGACGAAAGTCACTTTTGGTTGGGAAGGTACGTCCGATACATCCTTAAACAATTTATTGATAACTTTTCGGCATCATTATTATTCAAAATTGATCTTCTTATCGTCTTTAATGTGGTTGATTTTTTTCCGATTTTTATCTCATCATGAAGTATGCAATATTGCCGACTAAAGTCACTTTTGGTTGAGAAGTTACGTCCGATACATCCTTAAGGCTGGATCAGAATCAATTTCGACGAGACCTGCTTGTCGTTGTTTTTTTTTTTTATTTTTCATTTTTTTTTATTTTTTTTTTAATAATTTAATTTCAGCATCCATTGCCCTCTCAGGGAAATCCGTCAATCGATAATATGGCATATACAGCCCCGGGGGCATCGCATCCGGGTACAACGGGACCCTCGGGTGGATATTTATCGGGCGATCATCCCCAGAGCACTCCCGGAAGGAGAACTCCTCTCGGAGCCGTGGGACTCGGCGGTTTTTACTTTCAGCAACAACCCCAGCCTCATGCCTCCTCGAGCGCACTGTCCGATGAGAACAGACCGGATCAGGAGAGGTAAAATATAAAAAAAAAAAAAACTAGAAAATTTTTTTTTTTTTTTCATATTTTCTCGAAACTTTGGTCGATTTTACGTGTGAAGAAAAAAAGTTCGCGTCGCAACGAAACGTACGATTAGTCATGGATGAGAAATTGAAAAAAAAAAAAAATCTTCGTCAAATTTCGAAAAAAAATATGTTCGAAAATATCGAAGACGAATTTTTTACTATTTCGAGAACTTGTTGAGCAACCCCTTGAGAAATTTCTGCTAAATTAAATACCAATCATCATCATTGTCTCCTGGACTATTCGAGAAAAAAAAAATTTCGCCTCGGTAGATTCAAATTTTCAAAAGTCAAAGCGAGCGTACCTTCGTTTTTTGAGAATTTGAAAAATTTCATAAAATCTCAATCCCTCGAGGAATTTTCGAAAAATTAAAATACCGATCGTTCTTGCTCCCTGAACTATTCGTGTACGAAAATTCAGCTCGACAGATCGAAATTTCCAAAAGTTTAGAGCGATTGCTCGAATTTTTGGAAATTTACAAAATTTCAAAAAATATCAAGCCCTTAAGAGATTCCTGCCAAATTTAATACGGGTCATCATTATCCCCTGGACTGTTCGAGAAAAAAAAATTTCGCCTCGATAGCGTCAAATTTCCAAAAGTTCAAGCGAGTACCTTCGTTTTTTGAAAATTTCAAAAATTTCATAAAATCTCAATCCGTAATTTCCGTCAAATTCAATAACAAAATGATCATCGTCCCTTGGACTGTTCGTGTACAAAATTTTAGCACGAACTCTTCAATTTTTTCGAAAATTAAAGCGATTAATAACTCAACTTTTGAAAATTTTCAATACTCGATAAAATTTCAAGCTAAAAACTTCCTCCGCAAGGAAAGCAAAATTATATTCCCGATATCGCCTCTTGATGAATTTTTTAAACCAACTAATTTTCCTGTTATATATATATTTTTTTTTTTACTTTTTTTTTAAATCAGAACTTTGACCCCTTTTTGAGTAAAAAAAAAAAACAATTTCAACGACGATATGAACCGTTATTTTTTATTTGAAAAAAAAAAAAAAAAAAAAAAGATTGATTTGCACGATTCAAAATGACAATTAGGCCGGGAGCATCGAGACTAAATTGTCCGCCGAAATCGAAGAGCACCCGACAGGGAAAGAGCGTTCGTTTGAATATAAATGCGAGAGAGCGAAGAAGAATGCACGATCTCAATGACGCTCTCGATGAGCTAAGATCGGTAATTCCCTACGCTCACAGTCCATCGGTCAGGAAACTCTCGAAAATAGCGACCCTGCTGTTGGCCAAGAATTATATTCTTATGCAAGGTGAATGCAAATTTATCTCCCCCCCCCCCCCCCCCCTCCACTCTTCACTCCATTTTTGCATTGATTAAATAAACAAATTATTAAATTAGATTAATTTAATCAATCACATTTCCCCAAATTTATTTATTCGGACGAATTTATGATTTTTTTAATTAAAAAATTAATTAAAGAAATTCCAGTTGAGAAGTTAAATTTAAATTTTGCAGATTAAAAAAAAAAAAAAAAAATTAAGAAATTCGTCAAATTAAATCTTCGAAATTTCCCAACACAATTTATCCAATTTATCCGATTTTTTTTTTGTCGCAGCACACAATCGATTATCTCCCTCCCTCTCTCTCTCTCTCTCTCTCTCTCTCTCTCTCTCGTTAAAAAAAAAAAAAGTAATTAATTTTTTTTTCCAATCAGGAAATGCCCTGGACGAATTGAGAAGGGTCATAGCTGTGCTTCAATCGCCTCATGCTCACACTACAGCTTTACCACCGACACCGGTCTCCTACGATCTTCTGCAGGGCTTTCCGGGCAAATTGTTTCAGGGTGTGCACGAATTGCAAGGGCTGCAGGGCTTGCCGAGGGGAAATTCTCAGAGCGTAACAGCCGGTGGTCCATCCGCGGATGGGGCTGGTACAGGCGGAGATTCGAATTGAAGCAAAAAAGCAAAAAAAAAAAAAAAAACAAAAAAAAACCAAAAAAAAAGTCGTAAGTATTACGAGTGGGACTTTGATCCCAAGTCACGATAATAATAATAATTATAATTATATATTCAGGAGCATCGACGTTTTTTTTTTCTTTTTTTTTTTCGTTTTTTGCAAACGATGAAAGTATTAGATTTTTAAGTGACGATTAATTTAAAAAAAAAAAAAAAAAAAAAAAAGAAAGTAAAAAAAGAAAAATCGCGTTAAAAAAATGAAAAGAAAAAAAAAATTGGATTCGAGATAAAATACTCGAGTCCTCTTCGTCCTCAAACACGATAGTCAATATAGCATGTGATACGTGTGAGATATGCTAGTCATATTTATATTATATACACACATAAATATAAATATAAATATAAATATAAATATAAATATAAATATAAATATATATATATATTAGGGTGGTCGATAATTTTTAATATTCACTTGCCGCCCCTGAAATCGATCGATAATGGTAAGAAAACAATGTCTGAATTATTTCAGATTTTTAGCTTGATTGAAAAAGGTGCCGAAATTGACTTGAATGTGGAAAACAAAAGTTGTACTGGAAAAAAAAAAAGATTTATCAACTTTCGAGTGAAAAAAAAAAGAAAACTATTCTTGAATCAATTTGATTTGTTAAGGAAACAATAGTTTTAATTTTTTAAACTCGAAAATTGAATTAATTTTGAATTAATTTAATTTGGTCATAAAAAATTCTTTTCATTTTTTCTTTACTCGAAAATTGACAGATCTCTTTCTCCAGTAAAAACCTTTTTTTTTTCCAATTTTAAATTAATTTCGGCACTTTTCCCAATCAAGCTAAAAATTTGAAATAATTTACGCATTGTTTTCTCATTATTGTCCATCGATTCAAGGGGCGGCAAGTACATGTTAAAAATTAACGATCGCCCCAATATTTATATATATATGTATTTAATGATTGAATAATTCTTCGATTTATAATAATTTATTTATATATACACCATACACTGGCGGAGAGTTTACTGCGTAAAGTGCCAAAACTAAAAAAAAAAAACTTATTATTAAAATAAGATAATAATGAAAATTGCAATTACGAGAATGGAGAAAATAATGACGATGAGAGAGAGAGAATCGAAGAATCGTCCATTGAGGTGACGATGTGAACTATAGAGCAATAATGAAATTTATTTACAAACTAAATGATGAATATTGTAACGAAAAAAAAAGAAAAAAAAAAACAAAAACAAAAACTACCGAAAGTATTTAATATAATGTAGAGTATAGGATCTCGGAGTATAGTGCTCAAATATATATTACAAAAAAAAATTTAATTCATAAAATTGTAAAAGTTACTGGGAGAGATAAAATGAAAATTTTTTAATCGTTTAGTTTTATTGTATTTTTGCGTGAAATTTATAGATTTTTGAAAAAAAAAAAATTCAGTTTAGCTCGTGATTGGCGAAAAAATTCCCTACGGTCTCGAAACGTATTT
>OY751322.1:19423451-19551934 GCA_963564615.1 Rhorus exstirpatorius | reverse complement strand
AAATTATGTAAAGGGAGTGAGACGTATATAGAAGCGATTCGCTTCTCTATTGTTCATTTTCCTGCTTTCAAATTCCAATTATCTCCCCATAATCATATCAAATATGTAGGTATATATTTATACAATATATTTTATATTATAATTATATATAATATATTGTATTATATGTAAAAAAAAAAAAAACACCCAACCCAAAAATTCTTTCAAATCGTTTTTCGATGAAAACGAAAATATGAAGCCAGCTCGTAATTGAATGCGGGATTGTTTTTTATACGTGACGATTGAACAAAAAAAAAAAAAATGGAAAAAAAAATATTTGAAAGATATGGGGACGAATTTGATCGGTCAAGAGAATACAAATTTTATTGAGCTTTTCATTGGGATTGACCGATTTTATTGATTAATCGAGTCGATAGTTCAATTAGCTTATCGATTTTTCGATAAATTGAATTAATACGATTTTGTTTTTTTTTTTTTTTTTTTTTTTTTTGGCACAATTGGGACTGAGCGATGAGACGATAAATTTAATTGGCAGGAGATTTAATTTGTGAATGCATTTACGGATCGATCAAAATCGATCGATCGATTAATTTGGTCAAGTCCAATTAATATTTTTAACGATCGCATTTATCGATCGATTGATCAATTTTTATACGATCGATTGATTAAATTATTGAGACTGAAGGATTAATCGTTTGATCAATTTCAACTCCGTTAATCAATTAATTTAATACCGATTTTTTTAAGGTACAACAAAGACCGAAAAATTGATCCATTAATTTCTTTGATAGTCCAATTGATTTATCGATCAATTAATTTATCGATCGGTCAATCAATTTAATTAATACGATTTACGATTTGGACCGAAAGATCAATCGATGAATTCAATTGGTTTTCCAATTAATTCATTAATCCATTTTGTCATTCTGTCGTTCAATTTTCAATTTGATCGATCAATTTTAATTTAATACGACTATATTCTTCATGCATAATTAGCAATGACGAGAGCTGATCGCTAAATCACAACTGGACTCTCCAATGAATATTCTAATTATCAATGGACCAATCGAATTCTGATTCGATTAATTAATTCCTCGTACGAAACTTTCCTCGAGCACGAATAATATATGAGGCATTCCATGCCAATCTGGACAGGTCGCGACCCTCATCCTCTTCGATTTTTTTCAAATTGAAAAAAAAAAAAAAAAAAAAAATTCCCCCCTGTTCAGTAGACTCGGAGGAACAATTGTGATTTTTTTTTTGGATTTTATTCTCAAGTCGTTTTGTCTCTGCGAATTTTTGAAAATCCTATTCTATAAATGTAGAATTTTCCTATCCAAAATGTAGGATTTTCAAAAATTCGCGGAGTCGAAACCAAATTGAGAATGAAATCCAAAAAAAAAAAAAAATCACAAGCGTTTCTTCGAGTCTACTGAACGAGGGGAAAAAAAATTTTGAAAAAAATCAAAAACGGCGAGGGTCGCAGCCCTGTCCAGATTGCCATGGAATGCCCCATACATATATATGATCGAGAAATTACGCGTTTAATCGGAAAAAAATTGTGCAATCGACAGAATGCTTTTCCCTTCACGCACGTGTCCGTAATTCTTTCGTAATTGCACAACGAAAGCCCGGATGGCAAAGAATAGAAAAAAAAAAATAGTCATAAAAATAACGACTATGAATCGAGATAAGGTTTTCATATGATTATGATTATAGTATATATACAAATATGCAAAATGTATATATATGTATATATATATATATATATATATATATATATACTTTGATAAAATGCGTTGATAATGCTCAACGGTCGATTCGATTTCGTATTCACGCTCGATATTTCCAGCCAAGTCCAATTACACAATCATTATTATTATTATTATTTAATTTTTATTTTTTCACTTCGCGTGTGTATGCCGCTGCATGTCCCCTATTGGCTTTTATTCGTTCATTTCTCCATTGAAGACTTTCTATTTCTTTTTTTCTTTATTTTTCTCTCTCACTCCTCTCGAATCGTATACGAGCGATCGTCCAACCCGAACGCCACTTAACGTACACGCGGGTAATTGCCATTTGCCCTCTTCCCCCCACCATCGCACTGACCATCGACCCTTTAAACGTCTTCTACAATATACCTATATGTCCATTGTAATACGTAATTGCCGAGGCCTCGCCCACGTTTCTTCTGTCTGTGACTTTTTTTTTTTGTTTTTTTTTTTTAACGAAGAGGAGGGATCGCGTTTTTTTTTCTGTAATTACAGCTATCATGCGCACAGAGAGTCACGAAAAAAAAAGAACACTCTCACTGCATTCTCCGCTCGATGTGCCGGAGGTTAAAAAAAAAAAAAAAAAAAAAAAAAAAAAAACATTGTCACGTCGATGCGTAACGGTATTCTCCGATTCGTTATCTTCCCTCTCGTGACGAATAACATGCTCGTGTGTCCCGTGTTTTTATATCATATTTACACTTTCGTACATGGATCCTTGTAGATTGTGCGAGGCAAAATATACGCGATACGTTGTTTTGATATTCCATCGTGTGCGGAGGTTCCGCATCACGAAGAGACCTCCTTCGGTGCGGAGAGAGGTGAAAAGAGAGCATCTGATACAGATATTTGTTTTAGGCAACATGCTATGGGTAAGCCCACGCTCTTTTGTTCGATTTGTAATAAATTACAGGAGTTATTTTATTTTTTAATCGGTTTTAGTATCACGTGCTATCTTGAAAAAAAAAAAAATTTATCTGCCTGTATCTCGGTAACCGTGCACTTTAGGCCAAAAATAATGATTATAATTATTATAGATAATTGAATTTTTCAACTTTTTTGTTCAATAATGTTTTTTTCTAAAACTTACCGTTCACGACTTATGACTTATTTAATAAACTTTTTCTTCTATTCAGGCCGATAACTCTTCGAATAATTGTTTAAATATTAAAATGTCTATAACTTGACTTTTAAATGAATCAATTTTCTATAACTTTTGCTTGAAACTTTTTTTAATAATATTTATACTTTTAACGTTATAACGCGTTAATTCTAAAAAGTTTCCATGTTAAAAAAACGTTATCTGCCTATATCTCGGTAACCGTACACTTTAGGCCAAAAATTATAATAACCATTATTATAGATAATTAAATTTTTCATCTTTTTTTGTTGAATAATTTTTTTTCTAAAACTCACCGTTTACGACTTATGGCTTATTTAATGAACTTTTTCTTCTATTTCGGCCGATAACCCTTCTAGTAATTGTTTAAATATTAAAATGCTAATAACTTAACTTTTGAATCAATTAATTTTCTATAACTTTTGCTTGAAACTTTTTTTTTCCTAATATTTATACTCTCAAAGTATACCACTTTGAAAACATAATTTTGAGAAAAACGCGCTCAAAGTTTAAAAAGCACTTAACACATGGTAGAATCGCAAATTGCAAATGTGCGCTCAACTTCGAGAATATTTGTCGGATCGACATGAAATTTTCTGTGTATATACTCGAATATATGTACATTACGAAAATGAAATGAAAAAAAAATCGATTTTTGAAAAATCATGACTTCGTATGACCCCTCAAGCGCACATCGATTATTAAACTTTTCGTCCTGCTCCGCGTAAATTTGTGGCTGAAAATATTGAAAATTCCAACGACTATAAGGCCACTTAGAGCCTCGTAGAAAACACAAAGTTTCCTGATGCCCCGAATTTTAGAGATCCAAAAAAAAGAAGGAGAAAAAAGGAAAAACAAGGAGAGAAAAAAAGGAAAAACAAAAGTTTCTCGAACTATCCGAGCATACGAGCATAGCAGACTAATGGAATAAAAGAAAATTCAATTATTTTCAAAGTGGCAGTATCATTGCGAAAAAGAAAGAAAATATATTTAATTAAAAAACAAAACGATCGAACCTCATCTCAGTGGCTTACTTCTCCCACAATTTTTATTAGATTGCTTCAATAACCAATTGCACAGAAGCCATTTTGAAATTTTTTTTCAATTTTTAATAAAAAAGATCTTCAATTTCTTCTCTTCCTTTGCTGTCCACCTCGAGCTGATTGTCCTTCGTGCACTGATTGCGTAACAAAATATATTTATAATATTGTACATTTAGAATGGAATTCCAGGGGTTCGCTATATATTTAACGGTATTAATGTCCGATGTATATCGATAAATATATTACACGTATGCGTGAGAGGAAACCAACCCCTCATGATATGGTGTGGACTTTGAGGGAAAACTCAACGCACGCGATATTCTACATGGACTACTTTCCTCTCCTCGTCCTCGTTCCACCAATTTTCTCCCTCTTCGTTAACTTTTAATCTCCCTGCTCTTGTTCGTTCTTTCGACTTGACTTTCCAGCTCTCGCGAACCGGAAGTACCCCCCCCCCCCCCGCACCGTTGTACTCGGAAGGATCAGGCCAAGATCTCTCGCAGTGTAGACTTCCGGTATCCGTTTCCGGTCAATTTTCCTAACATATGTGCATTCACACACACACATATATATATATATATATCAATTTACACGTACTTGTAGTGTCTATTATTACGTTCTCCTGCTCGATTGTCCATACGAAGATATGCAACTTACAACCCTCTATCATATAACCCAAGCAATTTGCAACTTGCAACTTCACATAACTCACACACACACATGTATATATATATATATATATATTATAGTAATTTATTAATTATATCTTAATAAATAATATATATATATATAATATGTATGTATGTATATATGTATATATTATATAGGGGTTGAAAAAAGGGGTTGGATTGCAGAAATTCCTGCATCCCTTTCAACCTATCGATATCATTCTTTTTCATTCCCCACATTGTTCATATATATATATATATATATATATATATATACCAATATCGACAGTGCTCAATGTCACAAGGACCTATTTCACGTGTTTCAAGGCCCGTGAATCCTTGCCATGTGACTTTTTCATTCTTTTTTTTCCTTTCTTCTTTTCCCTTTGTCTCTCTCTCTCTCTCTCTCTCTCTCTTTCTCTCTTCCCTCACACTCGAACGAATGACAATGAATGGCGTAACACGTCGACGAAGACAGTTCCAATTTATTCCCTACGGAAGAAGGCACGGAGTTTTTTTTTCCACCCTCTCGTTACTACGTCACACCACCCCTATATCAGCTTCATGATAAAATGCTCGCATGCATCCGGGACACTGAAAATGAGATCGAAGAAAAAAAAAAATTTCTTCACTCTCTCTCTCTCTCTCTCTCTCTCGTTTTTGTGTATTAACGATCATTTTATACATCATTATTGATTTTTTTTTGTTCACAATCTCGAATTTCGCAAGCTCTTTTTTTTCTCGCTCTTTTCATTGATATTTTGTGATCGAGACGAAATTATTGGGGGAGGAAAGCGACCGGTGATTCGTCGAGGCTTGAAGGATATTTCGAAGATTAAAAATTGAGAATTTAAGGGTTGAAAGTTTGACGGGGATGATTCGAGAGATTCGTTCGCATGTATCGAACTCGTAATTTATATGTCAAAATTTTGAAAATATTTTTCACCCTCTCGCAGAGAAATTTTTGTGATCGTTTTTTTTTTTTTTTTCAGATTAAATTTTTCGTCAATGATATTTGCTCTATCAATAACGAAGCCGAAAATTCTCTCTGATTCAATTACACAATAGTTTTATGTATTATACTTTATTTATTTATTATTAACAAAGCTATTATCAAGTACAAGGTACTTGCGATATACTGGAAGTACAGTACTTGAAGTACTTATTAATTATATATATATATATATATATATAATTAATTAATTATATATATATATATGTGTGTGTGTGTATGTATGTGAAATATACATTTATATGATTACACACGGTATACATTGGAGTATCGTGCGGGCTATCTCTCAATCTTGCTCAATTGCAATGGCGAAAATGTGGAACGAGAGTGTGTATATATATATATATATACCGATATTAATCGCGTGATAAGGGCTTATCTGCTCACGAAACTGAGGATAGGCGTATCAAACCTGCCCGCCTTATTCCACATGAGGAATTTTCATGCATCCCAAAAAAGCCCTCTTCCCAGGCTTCTCGTGCGCACTCGCGCAAAGCCATCTACACCGGCGGATATTTCACGCAATATCGATCACCTTTGACTTTCCCCATTTTATTCCTGTATTCTCTGGAAAAAAAAAAAAAAAAAAAAACGAAAAAAATTCGATACTCTCCTCTCTCCAACAATTTCATCTGTTCCCGGAAAATCGGGAATCGTTTTTTTTTTGTTTGTTTCTCTATCCTTCTTCGTTGTCGATAAAAATTCGTATCTCGAAAATCGAGTTTCGTTATTAGAATTGAAAAAAAAAAAAAAAAACCAAAATGCTCGTTCGATCTCGAAAGGAGCGTGAGAAAAAAATCAGCGATAGAATCGAAATGTGTTTTTTTTTTTTTTTTCGATTGAAGACGCAATTGTCACATAAACGCGTGAATGATAATCGCTTTGATGTTCGAGGATGATAATAATTTGGGTTGGGTTGGGTAACTTTTGCAGTTACAGCTTTGCTGATTGTACACGAGATCACGAGAGAATATAAATATAATATCGGAGCTGGGCAATACTTCAGGTAACCGGTACTTGCGATGTACTGGGAAGTACAGTACTCGAAGCACAAAGTAAAAGTATTTCAAGTATTGTACTTAAATTTTCAAGTACTTTCCTGTACTTCAAGTACTTTTTCAAGTACCAAGTATAAAGTACTCGTACGTCTTGCTAATGGTTCCATGTATAACGCCTTTGAAAATATAATTAAGGAACGTTCAGCGCGATTTTTTGGTTAAGATTGTAAGGAATGACCGTTGGAAGGCTCAAGCTACGGTATAGTTACCGGTGTCATTGTCAATGCATGGCTCCGTTTTTAACAATCCGTGCATTATATTCTTTATTGTTTTCTTTCTCAAATCTGAGGCTAAATAAAACTTCATGAAAATCGTCAATGCTGTTTTTTTAAATTATTTATAATACCTCGTTTAAATATTTCCGTTCTGATCTGCCTAAACCGAGTGAATTGTACAATGTAAAATATTTTTCGATAGAAAAAGTACTCGAATCAAAATCAAATGAGCACGAAAGGTACGTAAGAAATCAAATATATGTACTTGAACTTACGAGTCGTATACCTGAAAACTTGAAAAGTATTTGATACTTGATACTTGACGTATTTAAAGTACTTGAATACCTTGGGTACTTTAAATACTTAGTACTTCAAGTACTCGGTACTTGGAATGCTCGATACTTCAAGTATTTGCGGTACTTGGCACTCAAAATGCGCGAGTACTTAAAGTACTCGGGGTACTTTTTTTTACTTGGAGTACGTTGAGTACTTTGTACGTAGAGTACTTACGGTACTTTGTACTTACGTGTAGTATGCCTGAAAACTTGAAAAGTATTTGATACTTGATACTCGACGTATTTCAAGTACTCGATACTTCAAGTATTTGCGGTACTTGGCACTTGAAATGCGTGAGTACTCAAAGTACTAGGGGTACTTTTTTTACTTGGAGTACGTTGAGTACTTTGTACGTAGAGTACTTACGGTACTTTGTACTTACGTGTAGTATGCCTGAAAACTTGAAAAGTATTTGATACTCGATACTCGACGTATTTCAAGTACTCGATACTTCGGGTACTTCAAGTACTTAGTACTTCAAGTACTCGATACTTCAAGTATTTGCGGTACTTGGCACTTGAAATGCGTGAGTACTCAAAGTACTCGGAGTACTTTTTTTTACTTGGAGTGCGTTGAGTACTTTGTACGTAGAGTACTTACGGTACTTTGTACTTGCGTGTAGTATGTCTGAAAACTTGAAAAGTATTTGATACTTGATACTCGACGTGTTTCAAGCACTTGATACTTCGGGTACTTCAAGTACTTGGTACTTCAAGTACTCGATACTTCAAGTATTTACGGTACTTGGTACTCGAAACGCGCGAGTATTTCAAGTACTTACCGTACGTTGTACCTGTAGTACTTGGAGTACTTTGTACTCGGAGTACGCTGAGTATTTTGTACTTGGAGTACTCACAGTACTTTGTACTTGTGGTACTTTCAAGTACTTGAACTTGCGAGTAGTATTCCCTGAAAACTTGAAAAATATTTGATACTTGACACATGACGTGTTTCAAGTACTTGATACCTCGGGTACTTCAGATACTTGGTACTTGAAGTACTCAGTACTTCGGGTACTCTATACTTTGACTACTTACGGTACTTGGTTACTTGCAATGCGCAAGTACTTCAAGTACTTACACCCCGCTGTAACTGGAGTACTCGGAGTACTTTGTACTTTGAGTACTTACAGTAATTTGTACTTGTAGTACTTTCGGGTACTTTTTCCAGCTCTGATATATATTTATATGGTATGTACAGGGGTTGAAAGTATGCGTATGTATTTGTCATAGTCCTATCGATGTTCCTCATCGACAATTTCACCCTCTGCCATTACCCAACAACGGGGACTCGATATACTTTGATCAGGTGTGCATCTTGCTCTTTTTTGTTTGTTTGTTATTCCTTTGCCCCTTCCCTCTCTCTCTCTCTCTCTCTCTCTCTCTCAATGTTCACCCAACTGTGATAATAAAAAAGAGCGATGGAGGGAAGGAAAAAAAGTACACACTGTAAAAAAAAAAAAAAAAAGATCGATACGGCGAGGACGATGGGAGAAAGCCAGAGATGAGGATTGAACGTACAGAATCCCACACTTCAAACACACATTTCTACATATATATATATATATATATTTATATATTTCCGCGTAGAGGGGAAAATACATTGTATATTGGCATGAGCGATACGACCGTGACGTAAAGGCAACATCGCGTCGAAGAATCGAGAGTTCGACTGTCCGTGTTCGTGTGCGTATGCGCGCGCGTGTGTATGTCCTCGGTGATTGGTCAGGAAAATAAATTGGAAATGCCAGGGTAGTTATACGACGCCTGCAAAACCCCTTTTCTATAATATCGCAAGGCTTTCGTAACTCGGCTTTGCTCACGAGTAACGATATACCGTAAAGTTTCTCTCGTTGTTTTTCTTTCCTTTTTTTTTTTTTTACAATTTTATAATAATTAATTTTTTATTTTTCATCCTTTTTATTCGCATAATTTCGACTTTCTCATGATCGCAACCGCAAATCGAAAAGCTCGGGGTATGTACAGCATCGTAACTTTCTGATCCTGATTTTCGTTTGACGAAAAAAAAAAAAAGAAAAAAAAAAAAACCTCCCTTATCCAAGAGACAAGAAAGTCATATCGAGAATTTTCATTTCTTTTTTTTTTTTTTTTTTTCATACATATCGAAAGTTTTGTCTTTTTTCTTTTCTTTTTATTTTTCCAAGATAACAAGCAACCCGCGTGTCAAAGCCACGAAATGTATGAATATAATATACATATATATTTATATCAGTTCGAGGAGATGGGTCGTATAAAAAGTTTTGATTAGAACGAGAGGGAGAAAGAGAGAGGATGCAAGGAGAGGGTAAAGAGAACTCGAAGCACTAAAATAAATTGGAAATGCGTGCGTCGATGCGCGACAAAATTTCGCGTTGCTTTTGCCTCGTTTTATCTTATACTCGCGTTCTTTCTTCTCTCCTCGAGCTTTATCGACACACACGACGAATTTTTTTCCTCCCCCCCCCCCCCCCCCCGTCTCTCTTTGCAATTTCTTTTTTTTTTCTCACGAGCCTGTACGTTCCTGGTGATCAAAAAGAGTATCCTCGATGCACTGGTTACATTAAACCCCCTCAGATTTATCGGATCTCAATTAGATCGAGGGATATGGAAGAAGAAGAAAAAAAAAAGAAAAACAAAAATTATAATTATAGCGAGCATAAAAGGCCACTCGAACGGCTTTGTCTCGATCTCCGGATTCGACCAATGGCCGATGAGCTAATTTAAAAATAGCTGTGAATTGCTGTTGTTTTTTTTTTTTTTTTTTTGACGTTAGACTTTGCAATGTGTCTTCCTGAAATTTACACCCCTCTCGGAGTTTTCTTTTTTTGATTGGTGACCGTCGATTTGTGTAAAGCGAGGATATCGTTGATTCATGAATATTCCTTCGCGAACAACCCACCCTCGGCGCATGTAAGCCCGGAAAGGCTTGGGTTTCCCTCCTCGGGGTTGTTTGCCTATCTTTCAGATTTTTTTTATTAATTTTTTTTTTTCATCCCCTTTCATCTCCCTTATAGACGCCCTTTTAGGATTATAACACATGTATATTCATGTGTATATTGTCTTTTTTTTTTCTTCAAGTTTATAGTCACTCGAATAAGCGTATATAGGGGTGGAGGGGGGGGGGGGGGATGAAAAAGGTCCAAGGACAAAGGTCGTTCTCAAAGGTGCATCAATTCATCCCAAAGCTCAACATATATACACACGTATTCGTGTAAATATTCAAATAAAGAGCGCGTCAGACGAATCCTAATGGTTGAGGGTTGGAAAAAGCGTTCGAAGGATTTTCACGCTTGAAAAATACGAGAGATATATATATATAAATATACAAATTTCCCGCAATCCCCGATTCATCCGCGAAGTTTTGCGGAAAAACAAAGCGCGTTTTGTTTATTGAAAAAAAAAAAGAATTTTGATGATTGCTCCTACGAAATAAAATAAAAATTTATCGTAGAAATATCATTTTCGTAACTTTTGGGATCACAGTAAAAAATTGTTGATTCGATGTGAAAAAAAAAAAAAGTTGTTTCCAAAATCGATACTTTTCCATTGATGCTCCCCCGCAGTTGTTGTTTCTTTTGAATCCGAGGATTCTCATCTCGAATTTTTCCCTCCTTGACGAATATCTCCGCAATACTGGGTCCGAAGATTCCCGTCTCTGCGGGTGCAATGATGCGGAAGTTTCTTCCTTTTTTTCGCACTGAAATTCCCTCCTTCTCTTGGTATTATCGAAATTCTCGGGCTGCCTCGTGTTTGCCTCCCTTGCATTTGCCTGCACGATAGGGAACGTGCGGAGATCGTAAAGCCAAGATCTAAAATGTAAGAAGAGAATGTATACGCGAGAGAAGGCGACGAATTTCCAATCGTCAGATTCCAGTGTTCCGTACAGAGAACGAGAGAGAGAGAGAGAGAGAGGGAAAAGAGCTTTGTAGAGTTGGGGTAGTTTGAAATTGAAAGAAATGAATGGAAATAAAGGAAAAGTAAGTGTATAGGTACAAGTGTCCTGGATCTGCTTCTTCCCCTATATATACATGAACGCGTCCATTGAATTCCTCGACTGCCTCGTGCCCGTTGTTTCTGAAGATACATACACGACTGGCAATCGTCGAATTCCACAGAGTCCAATAGTCCAGTCATTCTAGCCAAAAAGTAGCTTCATAATGCAATCTTCTATAGGATTGATTTTGCTTTTGAAAAAGGTTCAGGGCTGTGCCCCGAGCGGAAATTCAAGTTGGTGCGATGCTAGGAGCTTCAGCCGCCATCTTGGCAAACGCGTTTTATCAGATATCTCGTGAACGCTGAATCGTATGACAAAAATAGTCGATATCTTTTTTGTAGGTAATAAAGCTCTCTACAACTTTTATTCGAAACTTTTTTCTGTATAGCGCATGGTTTTCTATTTATAGCGCAGCATACTTTTCCAAACATCACAATTTTTACTGTTACATCATCCCTTAACTATATATTTAACGATAACCTTGTTTGGAAAAGTTTGCCATGCTATGAATAAAAAACCATGCGCTATACAGGAAAAAGTTTCCGATAAAAGTTGTAGGGAATTTTATTATCTGCAAAAAGGTCATGTGCTATTTTTGTGGTAGGATGCACGGTTGACGAGATATTTGATAAAACGTGTTTTTAAAGATGACGGCTGAGGCTCAATTCCCTCGCGTCAACTTGAATTTTGCCCTTGAACCTTCTACAAAAGCAATATCAGTTCTGTAGAAGATAAACCTACTTTTTTTTTAGCTAGAATGACTGGACTACTGGTGAATTCAATGCGCGCAAAGAGCACAAATGTTACATATCGATGGACTTATGCCAAAGGGTCGTATCGGTTATATGTATAGCATAGTTTATATGCCCCTATGGAATTTGAATTTTTAGGAGCTCGATATTCAATGTAGGGGATGATTATGTAGATTCAGTTTTCCTTCAAATTAGGCTTGTGTAAGCCTTGTGGAAGGATCTTGAGGCTGAAAAAAAGACAATGACAAAGTCTCCGTATGAAATTAACGATCGACTTTACAGTAGGTAAATCGATGTAAAATAGATTCATGAAAAAATAAAAATTTTCCACTTCCTTTGAAGACATATGTCCATTGCCCAAGCATACAGCCGTTTTATAGCCCGAGCTGCGTGATGCATTTTCCCGGGGGGGGGGGGGGGGGGGGGGGGGGTCATGGGGAAACTCTCAAAAAATCCGTGTCCCAAAACGCTCTCACCGCAACATTACCAAAACGCCTCGGTCGTTCGGTTTGGGATTTTGGAAAATTGGAATTAAATATAATATACACAATTTCGTGTGTCACGAATTTTAGCTGCAACGTTAATTGACAAATTGTACGATGCTAACAATGAAACTCGAGTGCAGCATTGTCGAAAGTTGCCCTCCCCCCGAAACCGCAACGAGTCTCTAATTTACCAGGTAATTTACCAGGGGATGAAAAATTGAGGGAGAGACGTTGAAACGCGGTTTGCCGGATGACGTACCGGAAGTACTAACGACAGTAGAACTCTTCTGTCCCTTCCATCCCCTTTCTCAAACCCTGCAAAAGTTGACACATACACACGCGCACACGCACATAATATAATACACAGGGGAGTTTTCAATGCGAAGGGATGCACAGGCTAGGGTGTTAGCCTTTTCTTTTCTCGTTCCCTCTCTCGTGTCCGACAAACGACCTCCGTCAGGATTTCGTGTTTCAATTAGACGAGGAGTGGGAGGAGGTTCGCGCACTTTTCACACAAATGCCGGTTGAAGCAAAAGGTAGAAAGAGCTATATATATATACGTGTATTTAGAGAAAGAGAGAGAGAGAGAGAGAGAGAAAGGAAAGGGTCAAGCTCGTGTGATGGCGATCTCTCTGGGAGCATGTAACGTCACCACCGCGTGCTCCATCCGTTGCATTGTTTCGCCCGATGAGAGAGCACGCGAAGGGGCAGCTAGGGGTTGGTGAGTCTGCTAATTTCCGTTTCCGTTAGGAGAATGACTTCCGGTGAATCAAGAGAGAGGAAGCGAGAGAGAGAGAGAGAGAGAGAGAGAAAGAGAGAGAGAGAGAGAGAGACTCCTTGTCTGGCCAATCACGATACGATGATGCAGTTACGTACACACGATCGAAAGAGATAGGGAGATTGTATATTGTATCGTAGTACATGGTGTATACACAATGATAAGGAATACTAAGAGAGTTTGGCATATGCATAAGCAGTCTCTTTGGTCCAGTGATACGATAATAATAATAATAACAATAATAGTTATGGTAATAGTAATAGTAATAGTAATAGTAATAGTAATAGTAATAGGAATAGGAATAGTAATAGTAATAGTAATAGTAATAGTAATAGTAATGGTAATGGTAATAGTAATAGTAATAGTAATAGTAATAGTAATAGTAATAGTAATAGTAATAGTAATAGTAATAGTAATAGTAATAGTAATAGTGATAGTAATAGTAATAGTAATAGTAATAGTAATAGTAATAGTAATAGTAATAGTAATAGTAATAGTAATAGTAATAGTAATAGTAATAGTAATAGTAATAGTAATAGTAATAGTAATAGTAAGAACAATGCAAATAACAACAACAAGGTCAATTATGACAACAAAACAATAATAACAATAGTAACAATAACAACAATACTTGTTACTCTTATTGTTGGTGTTGTTGTCGTTGTTGTTGTTGTTGTTGTTGTTGTTGTTGTTGTTTTTGTTGTGGTTGTTATTATCAGCGTGTACTACTAGATATCAGGAAAGTTGGGTACGATACGGTTTATTTTGATTTTGATTTTTTTTTTTGCAAGAAATACAATGGGAATAAATTACCAAGTATGATTGTTTACGGTAAAGGGATGCATAGCCTCGCTGAGAGGTAAAGGTGACCTCCTAGGAGCGTGTGAAAAACCTTTGAAATATGCATGCCAACATAGGACTCTTTGATGTATACGCTCATACGAGTCATTTCACGTAAAATATGGCTTTTCATAAAATGAAAATCGAAATATAATGAAAGCTTAATTTATTCATATTTACGTTGATCGAAAGGGCAATTAAGATCTACAACGTTTAGTATCCGCGTGGCACGCTTTGTCTTGTAAAATTGAAAAAAAAAAAAAAAATAAATAAAGAGGAAAAAATTGACAATGTCAATTTTGAGCTCGATTCTTTCGTCGAATAAGAAACGAAAGAATTTTTGAAAAATCACAATCATAAGTGTGCATCGTTTTTATTTTTTTTTAATGACGAGGATCAACGAGTTATTTGAACTGGAATTCCCTGTACGCATGTTACAAGGACGAGAATGGTCGAAGCTGCGAAGCTTCCTGGATCGAGAATTCTCTCTCTCTCTCTCTCCTTCTATCTCTCTCTTGCGACTCGATGTGCCCAGAAAGCTCCAGGGGTGCTTTATATACACAGTGTAATGCGAAATGCTCGATTCTATGGACTTTACTATACATATATGTATGTCAATATAAGCATGACCTTTTAAGCCCTTTGAGTTATTATTCAAAGCGAATCACAACCGTCTCACGGATGGATTAAACCTTCCCTGCCTAACTATCGTATTTGCCTTCTTTCTCGTCTCTTCGGTCTACCATTCTACCGATACGCCTTCTCGCCGATTTCCACACCTCCCGCATATAAAAAGAACGTAAGAAGATCTTTGTTTTTCTTTTTTTTTTTCTCCCCCGCTCTTCGTGAATTACGATGCCAATTTCACTGTAAAACAAATCAAGCCTAAGTTCAGTCTATAATTTAGCCGAAATGTAGGTTGAAAGAAAACTGGGATTTTAGGTTGAAAAGAGGGTGAATAGTTGGGTCGCAGGGAGGTTGAAATTTCGGTCGAAAGAAGGCTGAGATTTCGATTCAATTGACGATGAAATGTAGGCCAAAGGGGGGCTGAAATTCAGGCTGAAAAAAGAGTGAATGCATCAAAAATTTTCCAAGCCACCTATATATATGGAGACCTGGTATATGAAGGGCTTAAAGGAGAATGAAAGGGCGGAGGGGATTATATGCTGGTGAAGCCGGGAGAGGAAAAGCTCGAGCGACCGGTGCAAATTGCTCTCTCCCACGCAGTGGCACCATCGAAGCTTCCCTTTTCGTTTTTTACCCTTTGATGTTCAGCTCTGCGCTGAGCAGCGTCCACACCTATTTCCCACATGCATACACCTATACGCAATATAAATTTCCTTCAGGATCATTGCTAGCCCTTCTGTACATGTATATATATATATATAGGTAGCTATAGGAAAGGAAAGGCTTGCGACCAATCCAATTTACAACCCCTCAAGTAACGTGACTCGGGCCCTTTATTTCCTATCAGCTGATAAATTTTTTTTTCGCATCACGACGACCCTGACGAACCTACTCATCGCCCATTTTACCTTCTCTCTCTCTCTCTCTCTCTCTCTCTCTTTCGCCCGTCGTCCGGTCATTCTAGTCAAAAAATTATGTTCATAATGCAATCTTCTACAGGATTGATTTTGCTTTTGAAAAAGATTCAGACCTGTCCCCTGAGTGTAAATTCAAGTTGGCAGGACGCCAGAAAGTCGAGCTTCAGCCGCCATCTTGGAAACACACATTTTATCAAATATCTCGTAAACCGTGAATCGTATGACAAAAATAGTGAAAACCTTTTTCGTAGATAGTGAAATTTTCTACAACTTTCATTGAATACTTTTTCCTGCATAGCGCATGGTTTTCGATTTATAGCGCGGCAAACTTTTCCAAACATCACCATTTTTACTGTTCAGCAATAATCATGTTTGGAAAAGTTTACCGCGCTATAAATAAAAAACCATGCATCATACAGGAAAAAGTTTTCAATAAAAGTTGTAGAGAATTTCATTATCTACGAAAAGGGTTTCAACTATTTTTGTCATACGATACACGGTTCGCGATATATTTGCTAAAATGTGTTTTACAAGATGGCAGCTGAAGCCCGATCCTCCCAAGTCCCACCATCTTGAATTTACACTCAGGGGATACCCCTGAATTTTTTCCCAAAAGCAAAATTAATTCTGTAGAAGATGGAAAAAAAAAAAAATGGCTAGAATGACTGGACTACTCGATGTTTCACGAGGAAAATGTTGCCCTTGCGACAACGCGAAATTCGCGATAAAACGAAGATCCGCACTTATAATACTCGTCTCTTTCCTTCTCACCAAATTCACCCTCCGTCGGAATGTTTATGAATGAGCTGGAACGAAGAAAATAAGTCTTCTCCCATACAAACATACACACACACACACACACACACACACACACACACACACACACACACACACACACACACACACACACACACACACATATAAATATATATATATATATTACTTTGTGAAAAGCTCCAATCGAGATAGGTCTCTGTCGTTCTCTCTATCTCTTTCTCCGGATTCGATGAATTTTTGCTCCAAGTTCCACCACCAAAAGTCCAATCTGCCTCGGTCGAATGTATAGAAGCTTTTGCTCTCAAGCTTCCCCATTGCCATCGTCAATTTCTCTTTAAAAGAGAGAATCGAGTCGGTCGATCGAATGAGAAATCGTTAAGTTTAATACGATTTTAAATATTCATGAAAGAAGCTATCGTGACCTCGCCTCATACCAAGTACTATATAATACATAAATACATGTGTATTATATATACATGCATCAAGTTACGAACTATTAAGCCTATTTAGCACGTAAGATGTATTATATTATGTACTTAGTTTATGTACTTAGATGTATATATACATATGTATACATATACCATATATATATAGGTAATACATACAGTAGTTCCCTGTTCGATGCAGAATCCGTACAACGAGCAAAGCGGTATTGTGCACCGAACCCCATGAGTTATGACCCCTTCAGTCTTCCTCCTCAGCCATCCGGACATAATTCAACACTCCATGCAACCCTCTCTTGCCCCCTGCGAGCGTTTCGTCTTGTTTTTTTTTTTTTTTTTCTTTTTCTTCTTATCGGCTTTTTACGATAACGTTTTACGTTACAAGCTCCGGAAATACAGAAAACCCTCACTCTCGCGCCTATTCGAAAAGCACGAAGTTTATTTATTTTATTTTTCATACTCTTGTACACGGAAAAAGCTTCGGAGTCACGATTTTTATCCGTCATGAAATTTCTCGTGTGACGCTTGCTCGTATTTTCTTCTTCCTCGTGGAAAAATTAAAGTTTTGTTTTTCCAAGAATCACCCAAAAATGATATCCAAGTCTATGATGAAACGGTGTCTCTGAGTCATATTGAATGGTCCCCCAAGGCACAAACTTCCAAGTCATATCGGAATCTCCAAGTAATATATTGAATCTTCCGAGTAGCATTGAAACTTTAAAGTCATGTCAAAACGTCTTCTAAGTCACGTTCAAACAGCTTTCAAGTAATATATACAATCCCCTTGTATAAGTCACAACGAAATGTCTACTAATTGACGTGAAAATGTCTTCTAAGTCACATTCAAAAAGCTTCCAAGTCATTTACCCGAACACCTTCCAAGTCACATCGAAGTGTCTACCGATTGACGTGAAAATGTCTTCTATAAGTCTTGTGAAAACTTTTTCCAAGTCATGCAGAAACGTGTTCAAAGTCATCTTGTCAAAAAAAAAAAAAAAAAAAAAAAAAAATATTACTCACGATCGTTCTTAAATGCTTTTTCGCTAACATACGTCTCTTTGATTCGGAGCGTGATGCTTTGCGTAAACGATGCAACGGAATAAGCAAACAATGCGGACATTCCCCTCCCCTCCATCTTCGTCGCTATGACCATCGTATTTTGTTTAATCACCATCTCCCTCGATGGAATGTTTACAACCTTTGCATCGTCCAAGTACGCGAGTAGAAAATATATGCATAGAAATATATATATATATATATATATATATGTATATACATCTATGCAGGAAAAGCTGTGTATGAAGCAGGGGAGTGTAGTGGCATTATAAGCCTTGGTGGTGTACGATAAGTGGCGAGTTTTAATTTCCACAGGCGGCGAGACGGTAATTACCGGTCTGCCTATACCACGGCCAAGGCAATTTCACGGTTTACATGCATACTTAATGATACCGGCTCCCCCCCCCCCCCCCTACATACTTCTTCTTTTTCATCCCTCTTTTCTCTTTCTTCCGCCCTCTGTGGCTTAACATCCCTCCTCGTATATTCTCAAGCTCCTCATCATCGTGTGGCTATTTAATATACGTTTCACGATTTGAGCCTCGCTTGAAAGCGAGCTAAAGCGAAGAAGAGAGCGAGAGAGGGAGAGTCTTTTTCTCGGTCGCGTGATTTTCAACCCTTTAATTTAATAAATGATAATCGAGAGTCTCTCAACTCTTTCTCTCTCTCTCTCTCTCTCTCTCTCTCTCTCTCTCTCTCTCTCTCTCTCTCTCTCTCTCTCTCTGTCATCGGACACCATATTACTTGAGATGAAAAGTAGCCCAGGGCAACAATCACACTGACAATAAAACGCTGCCAGATATGGACAAAAAAAGTTCACAATTTTTAAGTTTCTCATCGCGCACGTTTAGATAATTTGAACTTAAGAATTGTTGAAATCGAAATTTTTGCAATTTTCGTCTTCTCAGTTCGTCACTCTTGCGAATAATTTCTTCAACCGAGAATCTTTTCGCATGAGCATGAAAAATAGAAGAAAAAAAAAAAACCGTAATAAAAAGAGTCCCTTTTGCTCGTTGAGAGTTATGAAAAATGAAGAATAAATGAACGAAGAAGAAGAAGAAGAAGAAGAAGAAGCAGAAGAAAACGCAACTGCAAGGGGGATATGATTTCGTAGGAATTTTTATCGTCGAGGGCGAGACTCTCACTCGACGATCTGTCGTTCCTCTCGTTTTTGTCTCTCTCACGTTTTCAACGTTACCTTTCCGAGTTCGTCGTTATGGCCAGATAGACAAGGCGAGAGGAGTCGAGAGTGAAAAAAAACCAAAGAAAGAAATTATCCTTTAGCTTCGTTTCGCGGTCCTGCGCGTCGATTATAATCTCGCGCCGAGAGAGCATCCCCCGTGCGTTTCCTTATGGGCCATCATCGAAGGGGGCAATGGGGGTGGGATTTTTTTTTTTTTTTGCGAAAAAGCGAATTACGAGAGAGTTATTGCGTTAACTAAATTCATATTGCCGCGTTATCGTTATCGCAACGGAGCGAGAAAGCACGTCGAGCCTCGATACGCTCTGTGCATTATTTAAAATTTTTTTTTTTTAACTCCCGCAGAGGAATGCGATTACCGTTTTTACGATTCGTTTATCTTCCTCTTTATTTACGGTTTTGGGCGCCCCTTAATCTTAACGATCTCTGCTCTCTCTCTCTCTCTCTCTTTCTCACTCGCTTTTCGCTCTTTTCGAAATCGTTTCGATCTACGCGATAATTTTTTCTTGTTTTTTCGATCAAATTTGATCTACGTAGATCTTCAAAAATACGTTTACCTACAACCAAATTCGATCGACGTTCATCTTAATTATTTTTTGCCCCTCGTTATATTATTTTACAGTCTTGAATTTTTTTTTATTGCTCCACTTTTTGTCTCGGGCGAGAAAGATTCAGTTTTGTGGGGGGAAAAAAAGGCCCGCATCGACGGAGAAACCTAATCGATTTGCCCTTCATTGAGATAAATCTGCCACGAGAATCCTCCAAGAGGAATCCCAAGCCGCATTCAAATCCGAATCCAAACTCAAATCCCGCGCAGGAGCAAGCAAATTCTGGTCATTATATATGACTACGAAAATCACGGTCTAAAATCTCATTCTTTCCTCAATTGCTATAAAATAAAGATAAGACACCACGGTATAGGACCGGCGTGATTCAAAGACGAAAGGGGACATTGAACGCCTGTATAGCTATACGGCGATTGGGCCAATGGGTTTGCTCGAGGACTTTGAGAAACCGCGCGTCGAAGATAAAAGTTTTCACGATGGTTCGACGACTCCGAGAGTCCGCATTGCCTCCATGGAGCTGAAAGGTTAAGAGAGAGAGAGAGAGAGAGAGAGAGAGAGAGAGAGAGAGAGAGAGAGAGAGAGAGAGAGAGAGAGAGAGAGAGAGAGAGAGAGAGAGAGAGAGAGAGAGAGGAGCAAAGAGCAAAGCTGAGTATCGATAGAGGATGAAAATGTATTGGGGGTGGGAGGAGGTGTCAACTTGCAGGAGAGGGTTCTCTCCGAGTCCGATTCTTTTCGTTCAGGATGGTTTCACCCTCTTTCCTCTCCTAATGGCCCACCGTGGTCGAGCTGCGACCGTACGTTAAAACTCCCTCGGGATCGTCCGTGAACGCATCGACCTCCTCCTCTCTCCCTCCTCTCGCGTCTCCGAGATGTTTCCATCCCAGGGTGACCGCGTCACACAGCAGCTCCGGCCTTTTCCAACCGCACCTTATACCCACTTCTCTCGAGCTCTATATTCTCGTATATATACTCTCGCGGAGCTTTCTCCATCTCCCGTATACAGCACTCCCCTCTGCCCCGTTCAATCCCTTTATTTCTCTGCGGTCGCATCGGCCTTTCGTGGCAGAATAAGTTACACCATCGCGCGATAGGACAGTAAAGATAGATCCCGAGGAAAGGAGAGACCAGCTTTCATCCTCTCTGGTATATCTCACTCTCCCTTTCTCTCATGCCACAGGGCAGCAGTTACTCCGACACTCTCTCTCTCTCTCTCTCTCCCTCTGGATTTTTTCCTCTTTTTTCTTCCACTGCACTCCAATGCTATTTTCTTCTTTTTCATTTGCTTTTACTCTCCCGCACCGAGTAAACTCTCTCCCGCACCCCCGCAGGACTTCTCGTTCCGAACCAATCGTTTGATTCTTCTCTCAATACCTTCCGCCGCGTCTTCCATTGTTTTCACTACTTGTGTATACACCTCCGGGGCTGACCTTTTAGTGCACTCGCAGGTCCCACGCGCGGTGATGCCCGTTACGTTCGTTGCAACGATTGTCATCTTCCGGACGATTTCAAAAATGTATCAAGCCCCCCCCCCCTCCCCCCGCCCTTCCTCGGCGAGCTTCTTTTTTCTCGTTCGAGCAATATTTCTTACGCGGCAAATTCATTCGAATTATCACCGGGAGATGTGGCAGAAGTTTTCCGTCTTTTGTTAACGGATTGTTCGAGAAGCCCGTTATGTGGCAAAGTTCCGCGTTCTTGTGTCATCTGCTGGATATAACGGGGAGAATGCGCGTATGAATCGTTGAACGTAATTCCAGCTTATATATTTGTGAATGAAGTTTCCATCGTCGTTGTCCGCATAACTAGGAGAATTTCCAGGCTAACGCCAAGGTCCGGGATGAATTGAAGGAACAGCCTTAGAAATGCTTGTAACTTAAGATCCTCTGGGGCGTTGAAGATCGAACGCGAATGGCCAATACTCTCATCTATATATTTGCTCCTTGAATTCGCGTCTTCTTGACTCACGTATAATAGGAGCATATCGAAGACTCTTTCCATTCATCGTTAGCACCCCGTGCATCCCGAAAATGCAGCCTGAATAATCGCGCTAACCTTAGGATATCCCCCGTTCACCCTTGGCGCTAACTTATAAGGACGATTGATACAAGTTGTTCGGAGAGTTGCGGAAAGTGTCATTCTTCGAGGGAGAGCAAAATAGAGAACTCGGGTTTTTGTTATGGTATCTTGAACGTCGCATGGTTCAGGTGCTTGGTATCCCTAGCCTCTCCCTTTCATAATGATTCGGCAGTAGTGGAAGCGTAAGTGAGAGAGAGAGAGAGAGAGAGAGAGAGAGTTCACAGGGGGTGGAAACAATGAAAGACCGGAAGTCACCGTAGCGGGAATCTCTGATTTGGAATTCCGCATAGTTGGAGTTTGTTGCAAAATGCGCATGGAAATCGTATAGGAAACGTATAACAGACACCGCAAGGAATAATGTTGGAGCATTTATTACATCTCTGGTGTTCGCGAAACTATAGGGCCGAATAAATTGGTAGGATTCGTTTGAATAAACGAATCGTTTGAATAATCGAATCGTTGCTCAGCGAATCAAACGGTTTTTCCCATGACACATGCTTAGCCCATCATTGTAAAATAGCTCGAATCGATGCCTGGACCATTGCTGTTAAAAAAAAAAGGAAGTCTCTCGGTTGATTTTCCTTTTTTCCCCCCCCTTATAGTCGTATATCTCCTTCTTATCAATGATCGCGCCAACAATGTAAACTCGCGTTGAATGTCCCCACGTGGGAAATGTGCATCCACGAGTACAAATCAAATTTCTCAAGCACACCGAGGATAAGCATCATGTTTCTCGTGCGCCCTGAACACGATTTCACGCGCACACATGTACATATTTCCCAGCGAGTTTTACACATTACGCATTCTCGCGCAGCTTCGCAAAGCTCCACTTCTGTCGGTACATACATTTAGTTTTACCGGCGGGATGCGAGAGACGGTTTGCCCCTTTTGCGCTTACATGTACATTATACATATATACATATATACGTGTATAGCTTGTACCGTTGGTACAAGCACGGGGGATATGTCTGTAGATGGAATATGAATATGTAGCACAACCGAGGGAGTCATAATGCAAGAGAGTTTGCCACCTCGTTGTGCAGCCTCTTACGACCGCGCTACAGAGCTCTGTAAAGCTCGGTTGGAAAAATGTTGCGCGGGGAGGAGGAGGAGAGGAGATGATATTCCACGCGGTTGCCCGAGAGTCTCGACCGTACCCCTATACGAGCTCACGTGTGCGGACACCGAAAAATCCTAATCTTTTCTTCCTTTTACCAAATCTGGTTTTCTTTTTTTTTTTTTTTTTTTTTTATTTCTATCGAGAAAATTGAATGGGAATAAGATTTTTCGCTCGTAGCAGAAGACACGACACGATGAAACTAGAAAATTTTGCCACGAATCGGGGAATATTTCATAACGTTATCCCAGGTGGCAATTAGCTAGACCATTCACGGAAATGAGAATCCATTGTATAACGAGCAATCCAGCGTAGAGAGATATATATATAGATGGATGACGTTACGGTTAGGTGAGCGAGAGGTGTTAATGGGGGCTGATGATTGCCGGGTTAAGGTTGGTATAAAGAATTGGTTGAAAGGATTTGCTGGTATTCATGAAAGTTGAAAGGATTGCTCGTATAGGCATTATTGGAAGACTCCGAGTCGTCGACACACGTAGATCCGGTGCTCCTGGAGATGGTAAGAAGAAATTAGAGGGAGTTTTAGGGGGGGGGGGGGGATGATGTTCGAGAACTTTGTTCAAGCATACTCGAAATCCTTCCATCGTTTGTGTGCGTCTTCTCTCTCTCTCTCTCTCCCGTTGTCATCTTCGTTGTCGTCGTTGTCGTCGTCGTCGTCGTTGGGTCTTCTGTAGCCATAGCAGCGTAGTAGGAGTAACGAGCTCGCATTAAGATTGAATCGCTAGCTCGGTCGTTAAGGTTCCCACCGTGGCCTATTATGTGGTGCCAGAGAGACCTTCGTAGGGCGCCCGAGAGAGAAAGAGAGAGAGAGAGAGAGAGAGAGAGAGAGAGAGAGAAGGTCTTTGGCTCTCATGCTGCTGGTGCACGGACACCGGGGTAGCCTTTAGAAAATTTTCAACGCAAACCTCCTCGAGTCCCTCGACTCATTGGCTTTGGCTACCGTCAGCTAGCCAACTTCTCATCTCCATTGTGCACCGTAAACAATGATAAACCGTTCAGGGCAGAGAGGCTGAAGGGGTGTTCCATTATAACGACAGCGCGGGGAACCTTTAATTATCCACATTAATCCGTGTGAGACATCCGTGGCGAGAACGGCTTGGCGATGAGGGACGCGTTGCGTATAAACGAGTTTTTGAAGAGCCGCGGAGCAAAAGAGCGTGTATCGAACAGAGACGTGAAATCAACTGCGAAAGTCTCTCTGTCTCTCTCTCTCTCTCTCTATTCCTCCCTAGTTGATACTGGATACTTTATTGTTCTCGTGCTTCTTTCATCGTGTCACTTTTGTCCCGATTTGTCGACTCTTTACTGGGTCATTTGTTATACAAGGGCCGCTCTGTCTCCTCAATGCTTTATCCTTGCAGCTTCGCTACGAGTTATTAAACTCATTATTCATGACGGGGACAGTATTAATGGGACAAGAAAAACCATTGAGATCAGAATTTTCTGGCTTGTTGGGTCAGGGCAGTCGTTGTCATTTTCTCAAAGACCAAAAAAAAAAAAAAAAAACCTATTTGAGGAAGAGATTATGGAAAAATGGCTTTGTATATATTTCCGGAACTAATGAGGCGATCAACTTTATACACGCGTATGGAGAAAAATTGGCTAGTTTTTATAAATGAACTGCGGGTTTCTCTTGGGTTTAAATCCATCGGAGTGTTTTGCTTGGAACGGTGAAATTTGACGATGATAAAAATGGTGCAAGGGTTAGGAAGAATTAAAGAGCAGAATTTGCACAGTTGTTAATCTTGCCTCGTGATTAGTCAACCTTGACGTGGCTTCTTCTCTCTCTCTCTCTCTCTCTTCCTTTCTCCGGTGAACATGTGCCCAGGAAAGCTTTCCAGCCATGTCGGAAGGTTATTTATCCTTGTATTTCATACAAGCCCTCTGGAACACACATCCTCGGCATTCTCTGTTTCTCCCTCTATCCTTATAGCTTCACTCGGGGGGAGCCTTCACGGAGGGTCTTGCTTCTCAACGGGGTGCTCCTTGCTTCGAGGGTGGTTGAGTATTTCATTCCTGAGCACAGCGAGTCTTGTTAGAAACTTGAGCTTCCTGTTCTCACTCGATCTTGTATATCTCCCTCTCTCTCTCTCTCTCTCTAACTCTCTCTCTCTCTCTCTAAAATCCACCCCTGTTATCTTGATGGGTAGGTCATACCGTCGACTCCTTGGATATCTGAGTCGCCTCCAGGTATGACCAGAATGTCCACCAGGAGGTTTTTCCGCAGTCGGATAGATCGGGCTTGCCAACTTTCGACCATGACGTCCATGAACCCTCCGGCCTTTCATTCCCGAGGTTACACCACCTCATTGTAGCCTCATTCTAGGCTTGGGAGCTGGAGTGTGTAGTGCCTTCAACTCGCTGGTGAATGTTGACGATCCTGGGAACCGGAAAATCTGTTCTCATCCACTTGCAAGGTTTTCATCCCACCAGTAGCAAATCGCCTCGAGAACATTCGTAAACTCCGTCGACTCCTGCTTTTGTTTCTACCGGTATCATCTCTTGCTCCTTCAATGTATAGCATATTTTCTTGCTCTCATCCTCCTCGACGTCTCCTCCCGGACGTCGTCGTCATCATCAGCCATCTTGAGATCCGCAGTCTCACAATGCTCTCCTCTATGTAGACTCTCATCTGTCGTACCTCAATGACGAACGACACTTTGCAAAAGTCCTGATTAGCCCGCGGGACTTTTGTACTCTCATCCCCGCAATGTATTTCAGCCACGTCCAAAATCCATATAAGGTCGAGCGTATACTATTCTCGTTCGGATTCAACCTCTGCGCACCTTCGCTCATTCTTCCCCGTCTCCCTGAATCTCCCTTGGTTTTTCTTTCTTCTCTCCTCAACGAAAAAGTAACAAGAGACTTTCTTCTCGCGATTGGATATTTTCTTTCTTACAATTTCTCTTTTCCCCGTACGCTTGAGTTATCAACTCCCAGTGTGCCTGCGCGCATGCACACACACACACACACACACACACACACACACACACACACACACACACACACACACACACACCTCCCTATCGCGTCGCTCCATCGCAAAGTCATTTTTCTCCCGTAACTTTTTCACGGAAATCGCAAGTATATTTACGTGCTACCTCAACTAATTCCTTTCATCTGGGCTGTCGTTGAAAGTGGTCAACGAGTCCGAACCAGGTCTAACGGATATCCCTCCCCTCCCTCTCCCCTCCCTCCCTCCATGGCGGGGAATGTGAGATTAATTAATTCTAAGCTCTCACGGAGGTCGAATCAATGGCGTGAATTCTCTCCTCCTTTTGGGTTTGAGAACGCGTGTTGAGCTTGAGTGGCTCCGCTGACGAGAAGATTCAACCGCACATGCTCCTTCGCTTAATATCCTCGACTTGACTCGGAACGTTGTTACTTGATCGCGGGGTCTTTGAGCTTCAATGCTTAGATGCCAAGACGCGTCTCATATCTGACCCACGGGGCTCCTCAAGGGATCCGGAATTCTAATGGAGGATGTCATATGTATATCTTTCTATATTGAAATCTCGCTATCATCGAGCACAATAATTTATCCCCGGCAATTCATTGTTATTAATTTTAACAACCGCGTTGTTCGATAATTTATTTGGGCTTCGGATGTTTGGATCGGATCGGTGCCCGGGCCGACGGTTGCTCGGGGGTTTAAACGATGCTTCGCAATATTTTCCACGCAGTTGTTTTGAGCTGGATTGGTTGTTTGGATTCGTTCGGTGTCTGGCAATAGTTGCTATAAGTGAGATATTTCGTTTAGCTGTTTGGGATCTGAGTTGGGAGACTTTGAGCAAACAAAATGGACGTGATCCGGACAAAATTGAGGTCTGATCACCTTCGTACGAATCTTTTACTCGAAGTAATTTTTTTTTTTTTTTTGTAATTACGTGTAAGAGGGAGAAATATGAAAAATTTCGACCGTTTTAATGATGAAGGACACGAATGGAAAAGGAGGAGAAGGAGAGAGAGAGAGAGAGAGAGAGAGAGAGAGCGAGAGAGAGAAAGAAGAGTAAATAAGAGACGCGATAGCGAAGAAACGTTTTTCTGGCATACCGAGCATTTTGCTAGCTCGTCTATTCAATTATTTCCAAAGGAAAACCAGACCAGGCTTTCCTCTTCCATTGCTCTGTGTCACGCTCCTCTTCTCTCCCGCCCTCATATTTTCCATGCACAAGCCCAGGGTGTCCCCCTGAACCCGGAGGCAACCCTCGTTTTGGCTTCTAGGATTCAATGGCAGTGGAGAACTCGCTCGTTAGCGAAATGGAGCTTTCTCTCTCTCTCTCTCTCCTCTGACCATTCAGGCTTCTCGTAGCTCCCTTCGTTACAATTTTTATGAACCACCCGCATCTCAAACCACTACACACACACACACACACACACACACACACCGCATATGTGTGTGTGTGTGTGTGTGTACGTAGCCTGAAAGTCTTTCGCAACATTTTGCGTCTGCTCTTAGCTATCTTGGGTCTCCCCCGCTTGAATTCGTCCGCCGCAAACAGACGTTGGGGTTCTTAAATATATAAATGTGTTCAGCGAGAGACGCCACACGGTGTACAGCGGATATGGGGCGAGGAAGGTTAACGTGAAATGAAAGAAAGAGCGTCGAGTCGCTCTGCTTATAACCGAGATTGAACGGGGAGTGGGGAGGATTAAGTCATGATCGTTCGGCTGTATTTTTTCTTTCTTTCGTCGACGTCTTCCGCGTTCCCTTCGACTCCCTCCTTTCAAGCTTCTCGAGGCTCTGCGCGAAACTTTTTTCCAACGGTCATCCAGTTTCTTTTTTTTTTGCTTTTCGTTGCCGTTTTTCGTTGCCTGGAGAGCTTCAAGGATTCGGAGAGATATTTTGTGTCTCGATCGAAGCATATTTGCGCCATGGATTGCTCCGTGGTTGGGGGAAGATCAAATTTGGGTTAAACTCGGTCACGCATTGCGCGTTTGGTATTTGTAAAAGCGATGGGATTTCATGAAACAGCATCGCGAGTTACACGAGAAACGGGGCGGAGGGAGAAGGAGGAGGTGGAGGAGGACTCAAAAAAATTCGGGGTTTACGAATTACGAGATGAAAGGTCTCCAACGGTCAAAGGTGTATACTTTGGATTCGTATGTATTCGCTCGGCATAAAGCCTTAATAATCGTTCGTCGTGACAAAGAAAGTAACGCGGGAGCCACGTGGAGCAAGGGAGGAGAGCAAAAGGGAGGGGTTAACAAAAATCGGCTTTTCAAAACTGCTCTCGTTCACGAGAGATGATACTTATTATACCTCGCGTTTTGGCGAACGAAACCCGACAAGATATTTGCTCAACTCTCGCTTTGCCATGTCGCTCATATTTTCGGAGCGAACCGTGGACGAGGCAAAAGTCAAGTTTATATTCATGATTCTCAGCTTGGATGGAGAAAAAAAAAGTACATATTATACACGTAAAATAAATTTTCCACTTCGTATAAAGATTTATACTTCATCAAATACCGAGAGATTTCGAGTTGATTAACCCTTGTAAACTTCAACCGAGTCCTTTTCAACTCAACGAAATTGTCCACTTTTAGAAAATAGATTGGACTAAAGAAAATATATTGCACCCCTCGCGTCTTCGTATTTTGCGAATAAATTTATCATTTATTTATCAATGATGTAAAGCGCTTCTTGCCTCAATATCTCTGAGAACCCTTCAAGCTTTAAACCGTCAGCTTTGCACTGCAGTGACGGTGAAAAAAAAAAACGAGAAAAACTCTCGGTTCCCGAATGAAAGAAAATTACAAAAAAAATAATAATAATAATCTCGTAATTAAATGAATGATCCAAAGTCTGCGTGAGCCTTGGCAGTTGTAGCGAAAGTCCACTTTACTTGTGTCCGTATATATATATATATATATATATATATAAATATATATATATATATATATATATATATATATAGCTATGGCGTCGTTGTACGAAGAAACTTGAATTGCCGACGACCTCAGAAATCTCTCTCCGTTGTATTCGAAAAATTTCAACGCTCGCGTTGAAACAAAAAGAAAAAAGTATACCACGGGAATTAAGTGGATAATCCGACACGAGATAGAGCGCCCCTGGGTTCGGAGAGTCAGGAGGGGAATGGGGGATCGGGTTTTAGAGAGAATACGTGCGAGGAAAGCTCCTCGTACCTATATGTCCCTGTGCTACCTTGAAAGGGAGCTAGAGGGCAGAGGGATGTTATAACGTATAGAAAAGCTCGGTTGTCTCGCGGACATGGACTCGGCAGCGCACGTCGGAAGTTACAGAAACACACACAGTTAACCCCGAAGTCGTGACGGGGGATAGAGGTCCTTAAAATTCAACCGCGCGTGAAACCGCAACGGAAGCCTCTTCTCGGTTTTCCGCGCTCCTCCCTTCTTGTCCCCTCGATCCATCCACCTGCTGCCCATCACGATCGCCGTGGCCTGCAGCAATCGTGCAAGCATGAATCCATCCTGGATCCAGGTCTCTTCTTCTTCGTCTTCTTCTTCTCCTCCTCCTTCTTCTTCTTCTTCTCCTCCTCCTCCTCCTCCTTCTTCTTCTTCTTCTTCTTCTGCTCCTCCTCCTTCTTCTTCTCCTCCTCCTCCTCCTCTTCCTCCTCCTCCTCCTCCTCCTCCTCCTTCTCCTCCTCCTCCTCCTTCTCCTCCTCCTCCTCCTCCTCCTTCTTCTTCTTCTTCTTCTGCTCCTCCATCTTCTTCTTCTTCTTCTCCTCCTCCTCCTCCTCCTCCTCCTCCTCCTCCTCCTCCTCCACCTCCTCCTCCTCCTCCTCCTCCTCCTCCTCCTTCTCCTTCTCCTCCTCCTCCTCCTCCTCCTCCTCCTTCTCCTCCTTCTCCTCCTCCTCCTCCTCCTCCTCCTTCTTCTTCTTCTTCTGCTCCTCCATCTTCTTCTTCTTCTTCTCCTCCTCCTCCTCCTCCTCCTCCTCCACCTCCTCCTCCTCCTCCTCCTCCTCCTCCTCCTCCTTCTCCTTCTCCTCCTCCTCCTCCTCCTCCTCCTTATTCTTCTTTTCTTCTTTTTCTTCTTCTTCTTCTACCGTTCTCTTAATTTCTCTCGGCCAAGCGTTTTACACCGAGCCATGTCCAAACTGTGGTGAATCGACTCTTGATAGGAATGGGAACGAGGCCATTGAAATTTATGATCGAGAGAATACACGCGTGATCGTTTGCGGCAAAGCACGCCATGCACCCCTTGTTACTCCGAATCATAAATTATGATTCGCGAGTATTGTAATTTTTCTTTCTCTCTTCATTTATTTTTAAGCGGTGCATAAATCCGAAGGGATGATATTGCTATTAATAGAATTCACCTTCCGCGGATAATTATTTTACGCAATTTGATGGGGGGGGGGGGGGGGGGGGGGGGGGGGGGGGGGGGGTGGACCCTGAAATCTTTTCCCATAAATCGTTTCATTCGTCAGACCCAAAAAGCTTCGTTATATAATACCGCTTGCATAAGACTCGACCGAGACGCGTGTTGCGAAATCATTCTGTATAGAGAAGGGAGATAAAGATATGGAAGAATGTAGATGCGGTTGAACCTACCCCTGGGCTAAACTTAAAGTCGGAAGCCATAGGAATAAGTCTCTCCCCTTTGTCTTCATATACCTCTGGTATAATATGCAGAAGTAAAGTGGGCGTTTGTATTTCTGGACAGCTCGCGGTCTTTGCGCAAGTGAAATGTATACGTGTGTACCTCGTGATAGACTTCCAACCAGGCAGCCAGCGATTCACCACGTGAGATAATTATTCCATGAAATATATATGACTCCTCTCGACTACCCGAAAGTCTTGGGCAACCTTGAGGTCAGGAAGGGCGTTGAATTTTCTCATAAATAATGAAGGGTGGCAGAGGGAGAGTGCGAGAGAGAGAGAGAGAGAAAGAGAGAGAGAGAGAGTTGAGATTCTACCTTTCACGTGCACTTTGGCTCTCCAGTGAAAAACTATAATGAACTCGAATCGCCTAACACGGGCCGGGCTTTCGTCGATGATGGTTCGACGAGAGAGCAGCAGATAGGACAGTGGTCTGTGTGGGTGTAGGCTCTCGCAATTCTTCCATCTCGATCAATTAATTTTGTCCAATCGATTTTCGTATCAATTTTTTCTTCTCAAGAAATGGTTATCACGTAGTCTTGGAACAGATGAGGTTGAATTACGATCGAAGAGAGGGACTGGAGAGGGATTAAGAAAAAGGTCTGAGCAGGAGGAGGAAAAAAAAAAAAAAACGGAACAAAGAAGAGAGTCACGTACAGCCTGGAGATCTTTATCACGTAACGAAGCGTTCTCCACTCGATCTCTTCCAGATGCTTGCTACTCTTCTTTTCCTATCTCTTCTCTCCCCCCCCCCCCCCTCTCTCCCGCCCTTCCCACGCTCCTCTCCTTCTCCGTGGCTTTCAATTTCTTGGTCTCTTTTTATCACGTTTCATGATTTTTTCTTGCACAGATGGAGAAGAGCGAAAGAGACCATAGATTAATAGTTGGCCCAATGGATTATAATACGTGTTGAGTCTGTATATGGCTAAGTAAAAAATTGCACTCGCGAGATTTTTTTCCACGATTTGAGGGAAGCTAGTCAATGAAAATCCGTTTGTACCATCGGCGATATCTAATCAAGCTTGAGAGCATCGAAAAATCTGTTGCAATTAATTTCGAAAGATCGTAGAGACGATTTTTCGCTATCTCGAACTTCTTAAGGGGTAACACCACAGTAAAAATTCTAAAAATGCACAATTTTTTTTTTTTTTGGGATGGAAGAAAAGGTAATAAGATAATAATATTTGAGGAAGTTATTAGGCATATATTTAAGTACAATATAAAAAATTAATGTCAAAAAATATTCAAAAATGGCAACACTGCGGAGCCATTCTCGCGAGACATGCGGCACGCAGTGTAACTGTCACAAATTTGAATTTGAAAAAAAAAACGCACTTAATCTATAGATATATTAATAGTTACGGAAATACGTAGGGGATTTTCGAGAAGTTAATTCAAACATTATTTATTAACAAATAAGTGCCCTCTCTTTCGTCGAAAATTAAAAATTTTCATTCAAATACTCGCCAATTACACAAAAATCAATATTTTTAAAATTCCCTACGTATTTCTCTAGCTATAGACATGTAGATTGAGTAGTTTTTTTTTTCTAGATTTAAATTTTCGTATGAAATTCTGCAGCACTGCGTGCCGCAGAATTCATTCAGTTTCACGAGAATGGCTCCAGTGTCGCCATTTTTAAAGATTTTTTGATAATAAATTTTTTTATTATACTTAAATATATCTCTAATAACTTCCTTAAATATTATTATCCTATTACTTTTTCTTCCATCTAAAAAAAAAATGGTAAAAACAGCGCTTTTCGTTTGCTTTTATACAGTGGCGTTACCCCTTAAGTTCATTAAAACGATATTTGGGAGTGCGACGCATTCCACCCGAATCCTCTGCCAGAGAGGTTTTCGGGGACTGTCACTCTAACGTTGTAAAAAAACAAAGCCATCAGAGGTCTTCAATGTGGCTTCGATCGGTTTATTCCCTTTTCTCGATTTTCCCTTCGTATATCGATGCGGAACGAGGAAGGAGGGAGAAATGGCAGACGAGAGAAAGGAAATGGTAATGCCGGGGGAAAACTCGTTTGGCAATCGAATAGAGAAAGAGAAAGAGAGAGAGAGAGAGAGAGAGAGAAGCATTTGGACTAAAAAGTTGAGATGGGGAGAAAAGACTGCGCGGAAGTCTGCTAGGTGGGTGAGGTCATGTACGAAGACAGGAAACGCATCGTGTACCAGGTCGAAACGATCGGGTTACTTTACGAAATTGAAAACAGAAAAAACTTTTTCCTGCTTTCGAGCGCTGATGCTGTTATACCAGGGATCGACGAAAGACACTTTTGAAATTTTTTTTTTTTTTTTTCATCGCAACAGTCACAGGCTGCGGTGAATTCGGGTATGGAGATTAGGTGATCCGAAACGGATGATGGCATATGCTCGGTCGCGAATTGATCGAGAATCGGGAAACGAAAAAAAAAAAAAAAAAAAGTACACTTTACTCTTTCTCGGTATACCATACAGGAAGAAACAGTAATTTCACTTCTGATTTCAAAAGATATATATACGCGAATATACCTATCCAGTGCGGATATATATATATATATATATGAGCATGCGAACTCGTTGTACACACGAGAATATAATTTCCGGTACATGCGGCGGGAGTTCGGAAAAGCCGAGAAAAACTCTCTCCCCCTATATGCCGCGAGGCCATAGGTTACTGTTTTTTTTTTCTTCCCCTTTCCACGCTCAAACGTTACTTTAGGAAATTGCTAGCCGCAAAGTTTTTCGGCTATAGGGAAAGAGCAAGATGGAGGATATATGGCACGGGATCCTTCTCGCTGGCAATTTTTCCGAAATTGGATGCCGCTCTATTCGTCCTTAGTTCCAAAGCCATATCTCACTTAACTTTGGGGTACTCGGGGAGCGGGGAGAATCCCTCTCGGAGATTCTACTCAACTTTCGATACAGCTAAAGCTCATATATATATATCCTTTCGTTGTATATATTTGCATGCTTCGAACGACGAAGCAAGGTCACACAAGCCCTGAAGAAGTTTTCAAAGTTGATTGCGACAGGATGATTCGAAGCTTATATTTTTCTTTCCTTAAAAAAAACAGGAGGAAAAATAATCTCTAACTCTCCAAATCTTTATTCAGCCCCCCCCCCCCCCCCCCCCAATAGCGATCCTTCCACCTTTGGGATTGCACAAATTCAAGATATTTCGGGAATTCCCTTGACATTCCTCGATGACTCTTTTTTACATCGTTGCAGCATGACTGCGTGCTACGACGAAACCTCGGTGAGTCATAAAAACACAAAAACAGACATTATCAGTGGATAATGTTACGAATTGGGGATCATGAATGTTATCATCAGCGCATCATTAAAAACAGAAAGCACTCTTCTATAGTATCATAAACGTATCGAAATATTCTTGAAACTCGGCCATTTGTTCACAAAAGCTACTAAATTTCGATAATAAAATTTCTGATTTTCAAACTGACCGAAGAAGTAGGTCTTTTACAATTAAACTCATCTGAATGGTACCATCTCAAAGAACCTCAGAATGTATAAGAATGTAATATCGTGTAGTTTCAAATGAGTTCGATGAGTTAGCCATGTCTCAAGAAGTACTTATTCGATAGGCAAAAAAAATTATCGGGATGCAGCAGAACTTATGCTTTCTTTTTTTAATGATGCGCCAATGATAACATTCATGGTCCCCAATTTTCAACATATATTCACTGATAATGCTCGTTTTAGCGTTTATATGATTCACCCAAGTCAAAAATGACCTCGAATGGTGGATTTCGGATTCGTAATTAAATCAACTTTTGATCTTATGATGATAAAATGGCCATGTTCCTATTGAGAAAAATAATGACCTTGAAATTTCTGAGGTGCCTCCGACGATTAAAAATCTGCGTTGCCCAGACAACGTCCCCCTTTATAGCGTTCATTATTCAATTTTTACTTTAAAAACTCACCCTGTATATCCCTTGCATTGTTCTTGCACCTTTTGCACTTTTTAGCACTTTTTAGCACTTTTTAGCACTTTTTAGCACTTTTTAGCACTTTTTAGCACTTTAGCTATATTCTTGCACCGTTTTGCACCAAAGCTACCGAAGTATTGCTGTTACATCGTTAACTTTTTCTAGCACTTTTTCTAGCTCTGTTTATATTGTGCCCCCCCCTCTCCCCCACACACGATTAGGAGTAAGTAGTTACTAAATGAGTAAGTAGGTTGTTAAATGAGACCAGCACCCGACAAGTCGGAACAACGGAAATCGAAGGCAGTTATACACAGGGTAAACGATCCTAAGAGGCTAAGCTGCACTCACGAATTTTTAGGTGTGTATTAAGCTCGATATATGGACACACGCTAATTAGGGGTAGTCGAACTTGAGGAAGAAAAATTCCTTGATGAATGAGCGATTGAAAGTTGGGAGTAGCTCCGGTTACATCTACACGAAAATTAAGCTTGAAATCGATCGGCAGAAATCGGAGCTTGCAAAGAAAGTATATGAAGCGCTCGTTAGGAGCACCGCCTGCGACTGAAGGCTCGATCTGTCATGGGAAGAGTTTTTCAAGACTTTGCGGGAGCTGAGAAGCGGTTTTTTTTTCTTCTAAATTTGAAAGCTCTCAGTTGCCCCGGGGTCGGGGTTCGCGCGAACCACAAATCGGTTGGAAATCCCCCCCCCCCCCTGCGAATTCGCACGGATCATTCGGACTCCCCATCATCCCCCTCCGTGCAAGGCTCTCCATCCGTACGAACTGCAAATAGGAAATTGTACTAGTGAGTTTCACCCGAGATAATACCAACAGCAGCGGGTAGACGCTGGAAGAGATATGGGAGTGCGGGGTGGGGGGGGGGGGAAGATAGACGTAGAAAGTGATGGCTTGCCGGGGAGTAAAAGGGAGAAGGAGAGGCTCTTTCGATAGATATAGCGGCCAAGAGGGTTGGCGTTAGATAGTCGAGTGGAGTCTTGGGTACGTGAGAAAGCCCTGAGCGAGTTGGAGAGTATTATCTTTCAAGAGTTCGGATGTTGCCGTTACCGCCTTCTGGTGTATTGCGAGAGTAGGCGAGAGAGAGAGAGAGAGAGAGAGAGAGAGAGAGGAGAGGAGAGGAGAGAGTCTGCAACCAGAATTCAACCCCTAACCGCCTCAACGTACTTCCTCCAGGCCTGCTCATGCAGAGCTGTAGAGCGAACCAGCTGGTGGTGGTGATAGTGGTACGGTGCTGGAAACTGCTAGTATAATTGCAGAGTCTTGTCATTGGGAACTCGGTGAACGAGATTCTTCTCTCTCTCTCTCTCTCTCTCTTTCTCTTTAGGTCCCGCTTTCCTTCTTCAACTTGAGCTGGTGCGAACGAGGAGGCTATACATGCCGAATGAGCTTTAGTCGGAGTCGTTTCACATTCATGCCAGAAGACCTTATCCCTTCGTCATTCTCATCCTTTACCCTCTTATAGTTTCTCTCTCTCTCTCTCTCTCTCTCTCTCTCTCTCTCTCTCTCTCTCTCTTTGTTGCTTTCTCCGTGCAACAACGCTCTCCCGTTCGGGAAATCACGAATGTCACGAACATTGCGAATCATCCGATCCTAATTCGCGCAACCAGTAACTTTATATCTTCACCGCGGAGACGAAACATCACTTTTGCCGAGTGTATACAGAAATGGGGCAAATTTTCCGATGAGGTCGGGTAGGATCTTTCAAGCTTGTTCGTGAATGCCCCTTTTGGAGAACTTGCAACGCGCAGAAGGGTATGTACCTCTGCTATAGCGGTAGACACGATCCGGAAGGATTAGTATCATGTCAGTTCTGTAGCTTCGGGTTTGGTCACGGTTTTGCATCCTCATCTATAGCAGCGCGACCAACATCGATGGCGTTTGACTTTGCTCCTTTTTGACATCTCTCGCATGGCTCTCTCTCTCTCTAGCCACGAGATCATCCCCTCCCGTAGGGCATGCCATCAGCGTCGAGTATAACGCCTTCCTTCCTTCATCCCCCCTATATTCAGCAATCTCCGTCCTAAGCGTCTAGACGATCCCCTAACGATTCGCATTAACGAGACCCGCGCTGATAAATCGGATACAAACCGCGTGCACCTTTCACAGTGAACTTTGTCGGGGTATCGACTTACGTTCTTCGGGAGTTTATTCGCTCCGGGAAGGGAGGGGAGGTGCGGGTATCGCTTTTCCGTCGGTCAATAAAGTTTCGAATTAGAAAAATCAATTATATTCGTTTCATGCGCTTCGACGACTGCTGTACTCCCGATTGATCGATGTGGCTGTAACTTTGCGTCTCTCGGGAGTGAAATCTCAAATGTTATAAGCGCGATAAATCGTTATCAATTAATATATATCTTTTTTTTTTTTTTTTTCACGTAATTACAAGAAAAATATTCCCCAGGAGCCCACTTAGCATTGAAAAATATGGCTAATTTCGCAGCAGAGGTTTGACGCTCGCTCTCGCAAGCCTTCCCAGCTATGTCCCATATATTTTCTCTCCATCATCCCTTAATGAAGCTTCACGGGCAGCTGGCTTGCGGTGGACCCTGTAAATTTCTTGCCTCGTCCGTCCCTCTCGTGGCGAAACTTCGTTATCGCCAGTCCGTTGCCGCGTTTTCCCCCGTCGGGATTTAAAGCACTAAAAAAAAAAAACTAACAATAAAAAAACGAAGCCTTCGCTCTTCTTTCGAGATTGCAATCATTCCCCTCCTCGCCTCCCGGGCTCCCAACGAGAAGAAGATTGAGGCGTCTTTCTTTAAGATCGCGTCGTGTTGGAGAAACGCCGTAAGTCTCTTTCTCGAATAGATTCGCTGGATGATTCTCATTTCGTGCACGGTTTATACGCGGCGCGAAGATGAGAGCAAAAGAAAAATATTGAATAAATGAATTTGAACAAAAAAGAAAAAAAAGAAAATGAAGAGCGCGCGAAAAGGATTAATGAAAAATAAAAGGTCGTCTGCTGGTAAACAAAAGCTGAAAATTCTCTCCGGCTCGTTTGGAATTTCTACACGCTCGTTTTACGTAATTAATGTTACCGGCAAGTTTTTTTTTTTTTTTTTCCTACTCGCCTTATCGCTGATACCAACCTCCTGAACTCTCGTACGGTTTATTGCGCAAAAAAAAAAAAAAAAACTGGAAACCCACACTATGCGGGGTCAGGAGCCTTTGTAAAATCCAGTTGGCGTTCTCGCGCCATTCGGGAATTCGGAGACCGAAATATATTTTCCATTCCCATTCCACCGGACTATAACTTTTGGGTCACTATACTCGGGGGAGTGAACAAAATGAAAAAGAACTTAATTCGTTGGATCGAACGGGTCTTGTACACGTTCGAAATTTTGGAAATTAATAATTCATGTTGACGATGCTCTTTAACGAATATTTCGAGGCTTATCGAATCGAGAAATCATTGAAATGATGCGACGTAGAGTCGACGGGGTCGATGAGGATTAAAGAAAAAATAATGCGCGAGTCCATTTGTTCGTAAATAGTGGCACGAAGAGGGGCGAAATTTGGGAGAGTATGTACTCTTCATTTGCATCAAGAGCGAGTGCAATAAAGTGGGTAACAAAGGATGCTCGATTCGATGAAAGTAAATTAAAAGAGAGAGAGAGAGAGAGTTTTTTTCTTAACGACAGTACGAGGGCCACGGGGGGAGATTCATTCGCGTGAGAGATCCGCGAAACGAAAATGAAAAGGAAGTTTATCGTGGCGAGAGCTTGAGTTGAATGTTTTTCCACACGGGGCTTGGGCCAGTCGAAAAAAAATAAAGACCAAAGTTTTAGCAAATTTAATTTCCAATAAGTTTGTTCATTATCGTTTATACGTTAAAATCAATAACAAACGAGATAATGCAATAATTAAATTTCACCCCCACCTCTTTTAGGGTCTAAGTAAAAAAATATCAGTCCTAGGGAAAAAACACTAATGACCAAAGTTATAGTAAATTTAATTTCCAACAAGTTTGTTCCCAATTGTTTATGCGTTCAAATCAATAACAAACGAGATAATACAATATTTAGGTTCACCCCATCTCTTTTCGGGTCTAAGTAAAAAGACATCAGTCCTAGGGAACAAACACTAAGGACAAAAGTTGTAGAAAATTTAATTTCCAACAAGTTTGTTCCTAATTGTTTATACGTTAAAATCAATAACAAACGAGATAATGCAATAATTAAATTTCACCCCCACCTCTTTTAGGGTCTAAGTAAAAAAATATCAGTCCTAGGAAAAAAACAATGTGGACCAAAGTTGTAGCAAATTTAATTTCCAATAAGTTTGTTCATTATCGTTTATACGTTAAAATCAATAACAAACGAGATAATGCAATAATTAAATTTCACCCCCACCTCTTTTAGGGTCTAAGTAAAAAAATATCAGTCCTAGGGAAAAAACACTAATGACCAAAGTTGTAGTAAATTTAATTTCCAACAAGTTTGTTCCCAATTGTTTATACGTTCAAATCAATAACAAACGAGATAATACAATATTTAGGTTCACCCCATCTCTTTTCGGTTCTAAGTAAAAAGACATCAGTCCTAGGGAACAAACACTAAGGACAAAAGTGGTAGAAAATTTAATTTCCAACAAGTTTGTTCCTAATTGTTTATACGTTAAAATCAATAACAAACGAGATAATGCAATATTTACATTTTACCCTCTCTTTCGGGTCTTAATCGAAAAATATCGATCCTAGGGAAAAAATGATTAGGACTAATATTATAGAAAATTTAATTCCAAACAACTTTAGTTATTATTATTTTTCGTGTGAAATTGAAAACAAACGAGTTATTCAATAAATAAAAATTTACCCTTAAATTCAAGATGGCGGCTGAAGCTAGCGGGTGGGATTCCCGAAAACCGAAATGTAGACTGCCGGTGACCCCCTCCAACGATTCCCAAAGGAAAATTGCTACTTTCAATTTTTTCCGTGTCAAATCCTAATTCGACTGGGGTATTTTTGGCGCAAGCGAGTTGGAGAGTGCGCGGTGAAGAAAAAAAAAAAAAGATCGAAACGATCCGAAAAAGGATCCAACGGGTAAAATTTCATTCGACCGCGAATTTAGCGCGCACCCTGGCCCGGAAATTGCAGAATTAATGGTCTTCCACCATAGTTCGTTTTCACTCCTTTCACCCCGCGTGTGTTTACTCTTTGTCTTAACCTTTCTCTCTCATTCTCCTCCATAGCTTCCCCCCCCCCTCTCTCTCTCTCTCTCTCTCTCTCTCTCTCTCTCTCTCTCTTTCTTTCTCTCTCCACACACGAGCAATCATCCCTCGAGCCTCTTCCTGAGCAACCCCCTCCCCCGAGAGTTTGGCTGCTCGCAGGTGATGCAGCCGCAGCTCCCATTTTGGAACTGATCGCTGCACCGAGTGCCCGGTATATTAACCGCGTTCGGAATTTACGGCTACTTATGGCTTCCCACAGGGTTCGCCGCAATTTTGCGTCACACAGAGCTCCTCAGCCTCCCGTGCGAGTCTCCCGCTTTCTCCTTCCCCACAACCCTTTCGCTATACGGAAGTCAGCGCGACGATTTTTGCCCACTTTCGTCGTCATCCCTCGTCCCTTACCACGAGAATACATATATAACTATTCCCGAAAGTCGATTTCTCCCTGTACGGAGGAGAAGAGCTTCGCTTCGTACGAGAAAATGAAGAAGAAGAAGAAGAAGAAGAAGAGGAAGAGAAAAAATAAGGGAATAAAAAAAGAAAAATAAATAAACGAGAAAAACGCATTGGCGAAAAGTCACATTAGGTAAAAGCTAAGGGAGGAAGAGAGAGAGAGAGAGAGAGAATGTGTATAGGAGAGTCAGAGAGGGAGAGGGAGTGTACGGCACTGGAGAGCAATAAGCGGAAGAGGCAGAGGGTTTCGCCTTCTCGTTTCTTATCCAGAAGGGGCTCTTGGGCACCGAGCCACATTTCAACCTTCCGCGTCCAACCATTTCCCCATCCGCCATGCTGCCCGACCATATCGATTCTGATACAAAAAAAAAAAAAAAATGGCCCCAAACAACCACGACCCCACGGATTATAATCGAGTGGACCGAGCCCCCAAATTTTTGCTAGCGATCGATTAATGTTTGCCTATGCACGATTCGCGAGGTTCGACGATTAATGAAGGTAAAGATTCCCTAATAGGGAATGCGTCGACCTTTCAGTGAAAAAAAAAAAAAAAAACCAACGAGGTTCACAATCCTCTTTAGACCCCCGATACAGAGGTTGGGCTATTATTTGCGATGTCCGAAAGAAATCGCTGATTATCACGGGAGCTGATTCTCAATTGGCTCTTTCTCTTGAGCCCAGAAAATTATTTCAAGGCCCCCAAGTGCCCTGATACGATGAGAAGCCAGCTGGGATTATCAGCACCATGAAATCCATCTCAAAATGGTTCTCCAGTGAATCCGCTGGATCAATCTAAGCTATACCAATAGACAATGCTGTCATAAATTACACCCTCAAGGCTTTCAACTATATAGCTCAATCACCTATAACCCGCCTTTGTTAGAATTTCGTTTCTATATATATATATATGTCCGTGCTTGTTGGGCAATTTGTTCCGTTTGAGCTGGCTCTTCATTGGGGCCAGAAAACTTTGAACGTTTCGCTCCGGTCTTTTGCCATTTGAAGTTCTCGACCGTTGGTCCGATTGTTGGGGGGGCGCTCGTGGTTGGTTTTCGAGAGTCCCGTGAGAGGAAAATGGCTTCCCTCCCCCCTCTGCTGTTGAACCATGAAGCCAACCATACGTACATACGTACATACACACACGCACGCGCACAGGAGGGAGGCCACCAATTTTCACTTGACTCTGCGGGCTTATGAAGCGGTGGTAGCCACCGAAAAGTCACTTTGGTTTACCTCGGCCCGGGAGCTCCCATGACCGAGGATAATCAACTTTCGTGGAAAATTATTTTCATCCCCCTCCCCCTGGACGACCTGCGTGCGCGCGAGCTATATATATATATATATATATATATAGCGCTTTCCTTTTACCACACGTGAGGTATACCGGAGAGCGATATAGTGTGCGGTGAACGTAGCCTCCAAAGAAGAATTGTGTGCGATATTGCGAGTTGGGATTTCGCAGGGAGAGGATCAGGGAGGTTTATATATGGGATATTCCACGTCAACTCAGCCACCCCGTTTTTTTTATTGTCTCGAAAAAATTATTCAGTATGGGCATTTCAAAGGACAATATATCCATGACATTTTACCAAAGTTTCATCCCCCCACTATTGTTGGTTCTCGAGATAATGATTAATGAAGTCTCAATGTTGTAAAAATCATAACTTCGTAACTACTGATCGGATTTAAACGATTAAAAAAAGAATCTTTTTGATTTTTTTTGCTCTTTTCGAAAAAAAAAAATATGTCATCATCGGATAAAAGCTCATTAGACATTTTTCGGAGTAAATTAACAAAAAACAATTTTTCCCTCTTCACTGATGCCTTCTTCCATTTTAAAAAAATCCTGCGGAGTTGTGTATTGCCTCCCTCTATCAGAAAAAAAAATACTGAGTAGAATTCCGATTGGCCCTTTCGTGGAAAAAAAAAAAAAATCGAAAAATTTTCCCGAAAACTGTCTAATGAACTTTTCTCCAATGACGGCATATTTTTTTTTCAAAAAGGGTAAAAAAAATAAAAAAGATTCGTTTTTTAATCGTTAAAATCCGATCAGCCGTTACGAAGTTATGATTTTTACAAAATTGAGACTTCATTAATCATTATCTCGAGAACCAACAATAGTGGGGGGATGAAATTTTGGTAAAATGTCATGGATATATTGCCCTTTGAATTGCCCATACTGAATAATTTTTTCGAGACAATAAAAAAAACGGGGTGGCTGAGTTGACGTGGAATGCGACATATATTGACCAACTGACAGGGCACAGGACAATTCGTAGCAGGGTCGTTCCGCCCTTAGTTTCATTGGGTCTATAATTTTCATCGTAATGTTCAAAACGGAATCCAAAAACGTGTCCAAAATGGCCTAAAACGTCGATAAAACATATTTAGAAAAAGTGTTCAAATTATAAAAGTATCGCGAAATCATTGCAAGTGTTCTAAATTTCGCAAGGAAGAAGATATCGAGCTGAAATTTTTTACACGGATCGTTCAAGGGACAAGGATAATTGGCACTGAATTTGGCTAGAATCTCCAGAGGGATTTAGAATTGATAAATTTTTTGAAATATTCTAAAAATGTTTGTTCGCGCTCTAATTTTCGCAAATTTGAGGCTATGGAGCCGAAATTTTTTAAACAAATGGTCCAAAAGGTACAAGAACGATTGGCATTGAATTTGGCTAAAATTCCTTGCGAGGTTCATAATTTATAAAATTTTAGAACTTAAAAAATAAAATGTTGCGGGCGCTTTTAGCTTTCTCAAATTTGAGGCTATCGAATGAAAAAAATTCTCGAGGTTCAATGACTAAAAACGAACGATTGTACCGCACAAAAAGAGGTTAAAAAAACGAGTACGCCGGCAATAGCTGCGTAGAAATTTTTTTTTCCATTTCCATTAAATTATCGTCTATATAGCGCCGCGAAGCATCGAAGGCAAATTGAGCCCAGATCGATCCGACCATCGAAACGTCGTGCCACATCTTTATCGTTTGACGGAGTCGAGGGGAATATAAAGAAATGAAAAAAGAAAAAAAAAAAAAAAGGGAGCGAAAACGGGGAAGAAAAATAGCTTTTGATATACGACGAGACTCGTGAGCTCTTTTTTTTTTCTTCCATAACGGGGAAAAAAAAGAAGGAGGAGGGGGGGAAAAAATGAGACGAGGAGCATGAGAAACGCAAAGGGAAGTCGAATTTGGGGTCGAGGGTGTTGAAATTTGGGGTAGAGCCTTCGCGGAAGTTCACCGGGGCATGGGCTTGCCCCATGGTTTTTGGTGAACGAGAAAACACGGCCGCACGTATACGATATGGAATCAATCCACTTAGCCATTTCCCGTTCTCCACTCTCACGTCCTCCACTCCTTCACTCGGCACACGCGTACACGCAGACTCATCGATGGCCCGAACCAAGAAAGGCATATATGATCAATGGGGTCTTCGTACCGCATGGGCCCTTTTTGACACGGAGAATTCTTTATACGCACATTTCCACGTGTTTATATATTCTCCAAAGAGTCTTCTAGCTGCAGCCCTCAATCCACCTTATACCCTGCCCGAAGCTACGAGGTCCAGAAGGCCTCTTCCTCGATTTCTCTCTATCTCTTTCACTTCATCGATATCCCCCTTAGCCAATAGAACTTGAAAGGATAAACACTCGATGGGACCTATGCAAATATACTTGTATACTTGAAGCAGAGGTTGGGCAGTCGTCCTATCCCTCATTGCTCATTCCCCTCAGCCTCATCTCAAAGTAGTCTCGAAATCGGCCGTTGGTATTTCTCTGACCCTCTGATATAGATCGAATTAAGAAAAAAAAAAAAAAAAAAAAAGTTACCCGTGAAAGGAAGATACGACTCTCTCTGCCGGAATTTATCGAATCCGATATGCGCGGTTGGAAAAATACAGAATGGAAAAAAAAGGGAAACGTCCGTGTCTATCGTTGATGCGATATCCATGATCACACGAGAGACATATGGAAAATTTAGGGGACCGCATATGCCAGGCAAAAGTTATCGTCTCAAATGTTTTCCAGCTGAGAAAGGGGTTTGGTCCCCTGAGTATAAATTCAAGTTGGAGGGACGTGGGGCGATCGAGCTTCAGTCGCCATCTTGGCAAATACCTTTTATAAAATATCTCGTGAACCGTGCATCATACGACAAAAATAGTTGAATTCGTTTTTGTAGATAATAAAAGTCTGTACAACTTTTGTTCAAAACTTTTTCCCGTATAGAGCATGGTTTTTGATTTATAGCGCGGCAAACTTTTCCAAACATCATCATTTTTTACTGTTGCATCAACCGTTAACTGAACATTTAGTATTAAGAAATAACCATGCTTGGAAAAGTTTGCCGTGAAATAAAAAAAAAAAAACTATGCACCATACAGGAAAAAGTTTTCAATAAAAGTTGCAGAGAATTTAATTATATACAAAAAAGGTCTGAACTATTCGTGTCTCACGATCCACGGTTCACGAGATATTTGATAAAACGTGTTTTCCAATATGGCGACCGAAGCTCCAGGCCCACGCGTCCCGCCAACTTGAACTTACGCTCATCAGGTGACATCCCCTGAACCTTTTTCCAAAATCAATTCTGCAGAAGATTGCCGAAAAAAATGGCCAGTACGACTGGACTAACTGTGAAAATGCTTTTGGCACTTGAATCAATCGTTATTGAATCATTAAGATTTTTCGTTATGAACTCGACTGGACGACTGGTTCGTTGTATCGTTTCAATTTTCGGCCCTCATTAAGTTATGGATGTCCACAGCTCTCCCTTGTGCTCCCATAACGGGTTGCAAGTCTTGATATGCATACGCACCATATATGTACTCGCCTAGAGTCCTTACTCTCCGCGGATCTTTGACGATCAACTCGCTTGAGTTGATTCGATTTCATTCTCCGGATCCCCGACGACCGACCGGAGTCCGGTTTAACTTTCCAAATCGGGTAGTCTCGATATAGCGGACATCTCTTATCCGATTAACATTATAACTATCCTCGGGGAGCTTTTTGACCACCCTGGGAAATCTTTGGATCTAAAACGGTTACGAAGAAGAAAAAAAACCGCGATGTTATCTATGGCTTCCGTGCATCATTCACACACACACACACACACACACACACAAACACACACGCGCGCGCGCACATCACCAGCAGCGAAACGGTCGAGAGCTGTTTGCTCTCTCCCTAATCTCTCCGCTCCCTCGAACTTCTCCGTTGGCCTCTGGTATATCTTCGCGTAAATCTGGATGCTCGTTGAACAGACGATGATGACGGAAGGTCCGGGGCGGAGATGGCTCATGGACCAAACCGAGCCTCCTCCTCAAAGGCCTCTACCATATCTCCCGAATCTCCAGTCCAATTACCGTTCTCGCTCTTTTCCCAGTTTTCTCTCTCGTCCCTCTCGTCCGACAGAAGGGAAGACCCTCTTGCCTCTTTCTCGCGATGGAGATTGAGTCACTGCGGACTCTCGAAGTGAAACAAGTCTCCTTTTTTTTTCCCCCCCTTTCTTTTGTTCCTTCATTCTCTTTCGAAACTCGTTACATCCGGTCTTCCTCTGTCTGTCTTTATGTGCTTCCGCTGCACCAAACATATTGGGGCAAAAATCAGGTTTGCTCGTTTATCGCTGAAAACTTTGTCTCTGCTCACGTATAATTTCGAATCGAAGCAAAAAAGAGAATATGACTGCAGTAAACGTTCGTATACTTGAACTTTCGTATACTTGCAAATAACGTTGATTGATCGTTTCGTTGACACTTCTCCATCTCTCGATTGAGCCTAAATTTTTGGTGTGTCATTGGCCATGTTTTTTTTTTCGGTGACATTGAACGGAAGGTCCAATGAAGCTAAGGACTGCAGTCTCGTGAGTTACGCCTTTTTCATTGAGGGGGATGAATCGAAAGGGAGGAGGGAAGTCAGGGAGAAGCTGAAGAAGCTTTTCGCTTGAGGACGAAAATACAAAAAAAAAAAAAAAAAAAAAGCAAATATTTGGGTCTCGAAACGTGAGGGATCGTCGATGTTATAATCGTATCCTCGTATATTCACCTCCCCAAAAGTTACATTTTAGCTTTCTTTCTTTCTTCCCTCTCCTCTCCATCCCGTTACCTTGAATATAGTCACGGTTTAGAGAGAGGCAAAACAGAGGAATTCACCGCTGGGATATTAGCCAACCCCGATAAATTTCGCGATACGCGTCAAGCCCGCCGTGGTAATTTAAAAGCAATCGCGGACGAGTTCATCCCACGATAAAGTTTGCTCCTGAAAAAAAAAAAAAAAAAAAAAACATTCCTTCGCCTCCCGTACTTTCACGAGACTTTTAGGAACTGTTTCCCCCCCCCCCCCCCCCCCCCCTCTTTCTCCCATCCCTCGCCTTTTATACTTCTCGGTCTTCTTCGTCCCTGTGACACCCTTAAACGGTCTCGTCAATCCTCTCCGACTCCTCAACGGCCCGTCGCACTCCAATGGGGACCGTCAGTTGGATGGCACGTCACTTTTCGCGGTGTAGTCCCAATTTGTTTTTTTTTTTTTGGAAAAGATCGAAGTTTTTTTTTCTCAGGCCATTTTTTTAAAAACGATTTTCGAACAATACTTCACACGCACCCTGAGGTTACAGCACAAAATTTTTTATTTTTATTTCATTTTTGGAATTTCAATGATTAATTTTCATTTGTATTTTTTTTTTTAAATCTCGTTCCCATTGAGCGGAGGCTTCCGTATCCCCCGGCATGGCATTCCGAAGCCAATTATAATTAGATCGAGAGGCGTATAATTCGCGTCACGTTCGAGGCAACTCTCGTTTCGAAAGTCGTTTTTTTTTTTTTTACTCCTCATCTCCCTCTCCTCTGACTCGTTTTTCTCACGATCGTGATTCACCGGAAGTCTCTCGTTACCGTTATCGAATCTGGAATTGAAAAAAAAAAAAAAAAAAAAAAAAAAAACTTTCCGACAACTAATTTCAATTTAAACGCGCACACTGCGCCATTTTTTTTTTCCTTTTCCCGCGCACAAGTTTCTTCTCCGATGGGAGAAACGATTTATATAGCACAGAGAGAAAGAGAGAGAGAGAGAGAGAGACAGAGAGAGAGAGAGAGAGAGAGAGAGAGAGAGAGAGAGAGAGAGAGAGAGAGAGAGAGAGAGAGAGAGGACAAGAAAGACTTGTTTCTTCTTCGCGAACTTTTCTTACCGAACTACCCCATATATTCTACACCCCAAGGGGATTAAAAAAAGTATCTATTATGTGGCTGGCAAACACTTTACTTTAATTTTTTTTTTCAGGCATCAATCAAGCAAAAATTTTGCTCGAAAAATCTGTTCTTTCGAAATTTTTGTTCTCAGGTAAGCAACAATTTTCAACCCCCGTTCGTCGGATCGATCTTTACTTCTCTCCGGTAAGTCGAATGTCAAATTTACAAATTTTTTCCCCCCGCATGAATCCATAAAATATTAACATTTCATTCAACGTAAACAAAAACAAAAAAAAGACTATACTGACTAAAAATATCGCAAGGGCAAGGCCCGTGAAAGACAACTACGTCGAAATTATCCGTCACGATTAACGAATATATGACTCGGCGAATGATGGTCCTTGCGGATCAGCGTGAGAAAGAAATTTTATGAGAAAGCAATGAGAAAATTGCGTGCAAATTTTTGCCAAGTGCGACGTTGCAAATTTTTACGGTCTTATCCTTGATTAGCCGCGCGATCACGATGCAATCTTGAGTATGAACGATTGAGAAGTTCGCGCACGAGACTTTAGAGCAGAGGCGATTGAAGAAAAAGCGGCGCGATTAGCTTTTCTTCATTGGTCATCTCGTTTCACTGATGCCCTCTTATCGAATTTCCTCGGTCTTTTTCCAACGGTGCAACTTAATTTCGATCGTGTTCGGGGGTACGTTCAGATTGGGGGTTGAGAGATCACAAGGATCAGCTATAAATCACTCGTTCGTTAGCGGTAAGAACCGTTGACGTTATAATACACTCTCTCTCTCTCTCTCTCTCTCTCTTTTACGCTTTCTCCCGTTGCTTTATCGAAATGGCTGAATCTCTTCGGCGATCTTGAACTTTTCGTGGTACTTGTAATTGAGAAAACATCGATAAAGAGCGATAGACGAAGTTTCTGGAGTTATACGGACGAATCGATCGCGAGAAAAAGAGAAAGAGAGAGAGAGAGAGAGAGAGAGAGAGAGAGAGAGGAGGAGGAAGGATGCCTAATGTAACATAGAAGTCAGCGAAGTGAAGAGAAACGAGTAATGAAGGGGTGCGAGAGCTTTGGAGGATGAAAACTCACCAGCTATTATATACACTAGTATAGCTCCCCCCTAGACAAGTAATTAAGGACCTCGAGGATGGAGTATTAGGTACGCGTACGTACCTTAACTATTATATTAAAGAGCAGAAGCCTTGATGAATGTTCTCTCACGATATATGAAGTACACTATATCCTCTGTTCTAACACTCTCACGCACAGACACATTTTCTCTGGCTCTTTTACACGCAAGTCCAGGTATACAGGAGACTGGGCTCTGTTCGTTCTTAATTACGAAAACTGCATCATTAAAAGCGAGCAAGTAGCCGCGCGCTCGTTGCTCAATTTTCCAGCATGCCTGTAAAATATATATACGTTTTGTGAGCTTATCACTCTTTTCTGTAAGCAATTCCGTCGGTTTGCTCTCGTATCACAGCGGAATCTGGGCTGGGGACAAAAAAGAGTAACACGGACGTGGCAGAGTTCGATTGATCGTAATCGATGCATGCATATATATGTTTCGTGTCCCCAACTCCCCAGTGTTACTTTCATCATCGTTTTACACGAATCCCAGTGTTACTTTTGTTACGGTCTCAGTTTCATACGATGAGCTTTATTTTTGTCCCATGCAGTGTGTTACATCATTTTGATTTCATCTCATCGGCACTTTTGTCCCAGCGTTACTTTTGTCCTGGATTTTTTTTTTTCATCCCAGGATTACTTTTGTCCGAATATTAATTTTATTCCAGCGTAACATATATTCACGTCTTACTTCTGTCCCAGAGTTCTTTTCATCCAAGCGTTATACTTTTGTCCCAGTTTTAATTCTGTCTCAGTATTACTTTTTTTTTCCCAGTGTTATGTTTGTCCTAGAGCTGCTTCAATTTCAGTCTTACTTTTGTCCTAAAGTTCCTTTAATCCCCGGTGTTAATTTAATCCCAGTGTTACGTTTAGCCCAGCGTTACTATTATCCCAGTCTCGTATCCTAAAAAGTTCATTTGATCCCAGTGTTACTTTTGTCCCAGTGTCACTATTATCCCAGTCTTACTTTTATTCTTAGAGTTCCTTTCGTCCCACTGTTACTTTTATCCCAGTGTTACTTTTGTTACGGTCTCAGTTTCATACGATGAGCTTTATTTTTGTCCCATGCAGTGTGTTACATCATTTTGATTTCATCTCATTGGCACTTTTGTCCCAGCGTTACTTTTGTCCTGGATTTTTTTTTTCATCCCAGGATTACTTTTGTCCGAATATTAATTTTATTCCAGCGTTACATATATTCACGTCTTACTTCTGTCCCAGAGTTCTTTTCATCCAAGCGTTATACTTTTGTCCCAGTTTTAATTCTGTCCCAGTATTACTTTTTTTTTCCCAGTGTTATGTTTGTCCTAGAGCTGCTTCAATTTCAGTCTTACTTTTGTCCTAAAGTTCCTTTAATCCCCGGTGTTAATTCAATCCCAGTGTTACGTTTAGCCCAGCGTTACTATTATCCCAGTCTCGTATCCTAAAAAGTTCATTTGATCCCAGTGTTACTTTTGTCCCAGTGTCACTATTAGCCCAGTCTTACTTTTATTCTTAGAGTTCCTTTCGTCCCACTGTTACTTTTATCCCAGTGTTACTTTTGTCCCAGTGTCAATTTTGTCCCAGATTTGCCTTTATTCCATTATTACTCTTGTTCCAGTATTACTTTTATCACAGCCTTAAAATTTTCCTAGAGTTGCATTTATCCCAGTCTTGCTCTTTTTCCCAGAGTTCCTTTCATCCCAGTATTACTTTTATCCCAGTTTTATGTTTATCCCAGTGTTCAATTTATCCCAGTATTCCTCTTATGCCACTCTTATTCGTATCCCAGAGTTCCTTTTATCCCATCGTTACTTTTGTCCCAGTGTCAATTTTGTCCTAGAATTGCCTTTGTCCCATTATTACCTTTTGTTCCAGTGTTAATTTAATCCCACTTCTACTTTTGCCCCAGTATTACTTTTATCACAGTCTTAAAATTTTCCTACAGTTGCATTTATCCCAGTCTTCCTTTTGTCCTAGAGTGTTACTTTCATCCCAGTGTTACTTTCGTCCCAGTGTCAATTTTGTCTTAAATTTGCTTTTTTATAACTTTTGTTCCAGTGTTACTTTTATCCCAGTGTTACTTTTGTCCCAGTATAAATTTTGTCCCAAAGTTCCTTCGATCCCAGTGTTACTTTTATCCCCAATGTTGCTCGTATCCTAAAGTTCCATTCATCTCAGTATCACTTTCCATCCCAGTGTTACTGTTGTATACGACTACCGCTCTTATTCCACGATTACTTTCGTCCCGCAAGCTTTATTTCTATCCCAGCTTTACTTTTGTCCCAGTGTCACATTTCTCCCAGAGTTACTTTCAGCCCGGTGCGGTACTTTAATCCCAGGTTTTACTTCTATCCCAGTGTTACTTTTATACCAATGTTACCTTTATCCCAGGGTCACACTCGTCCCAGTGTTATTCTCATTCCCAGTCCCTCCTGATATCTCTCACGCCGTTTTGGTTTCTCTCATTATAATGCCAAGAAAATTCAGGTGGATCTACCAGAGACTTATAAATATATATATATAACAGGAGCAAGTCAAGCGTGAAGTGGTCGAGAGTAGGAAGCAAGGCTATGGGTTAAATTATGAACTAAAACTTTTCCCAGCCGGTATAAGCCTCGGTCCGTTGGAGCTTTTGCCAGTGGGCTTACTCGCTCAGGAATGCCAAGAGAAGCTTGTATTCGGTAGCACCAACCCCCTCTATCTTTCGACCCTCTCTTCCTTTCTCGCCCATCCCCTGCTCTAAGGAACTTAAACTGCGGACTCTCGCTTTATTCCTGGGTACTTAGCAATTTGTCAGGTAGATGCGAATCTTCAAGACTTCGGTTTACGTTCTCTCTCTCTCTCTCTCTCTCTTTTTCTCTCTTTCTAGTTATGAGAGAGTTGTCATATCGCGAGAAAGCCCAATGGGCGATTCACGAGCGTGAAATTTATCGAAAAATATTTGTCGACCTCTCGCTCTTCCGCGTGAATTCTCTCTCGTCTCTCGGGAGAGCTTTCAAAGAGCGAGCAAGCACATTCAGGTCTCACGGACATTTTTTTTTTTTTTCGTCCCACAAGTTTACCCTGCTGGCTGGCGTCTCCTTCCGTGATTGCAAAGAACGATCTTTTCTCGTTCCCCTTCCACGAAATTTCATGCTAAATCGCTCGAATCTCACTGAGTCGCGAAATTACGATACTCGACGATTGTTATTAAAAATCTATAATTATCGTGTATATAATTATAAAAACATTCGCGCTATACAATCAAGAAAATCGCGATAAACGAGTCATATTCTTACAACTTGTCAAGAACTTTTCCAAATTTATCATTATTCTAATATAATTACAAACAACAATAACAACAAAACTTCTCCGAACTTTATTATCATTTATTGGGTAATCGTATTAATTATAAAAAAAGAACATTAACATAGCTCGTTTGGATAATAAAATTTTCGAAACTTATTTTTCCTCGTATAATTATGAATAATTATCCTCTCTCGATGAATATTCAAACCTTTTTTGCTTTCGAATGTGATTATACTCGTTATTAATGAGGTTGGAATTTTTGTTTTTTGTTTTTTTTTTTCCTGTTTGTTTCGTTCGAACGTCGAGCACATCGTCGGACCAAAATGTGTCGCACTCTCGATATACACAATCGACGATTGAAATAATGACATTATTTCACTGCGCGCGGATTCGTAATTTTCGTTATTCCCGGGTATATTTATGTGTTGTTATAATACGCACACGGGGGATGAATTTTGCGTGAATTTTCATGCTCCGTGTGGTAACGCGCGATTCGTTGCGAGCGCGATACTAAACGTGTGCGAAACGGTGAGGGGGTTGACAAAAAAAAAATGCATATCCGCAGACCGAAGCGAGCACACACGCAAATATGTGTATATATATATATATATATATATATGACCCAAAGCACAGCGGTGATTTGCGAGAATTCGAGACTGCAGTGACCATGAGGGCTTGCACACTCGTTGAATTCATGATAGAGGGGGTCAAAGTGACCAAAAAAAACAAAAAGGATTTTTTCGTATGGGCAATTCGAGCTCAAATTTCCACATTTCTATCGATTTGCCTTTCAATTTTTTCATCATAAAACGTATATATAAGCAAAAATAGCAAATTACAGCTTGTATAAATTTGCTTCGTCGTAATATTCGAAATTTTATAAAGCTTTGTCTTTCGTCTCGCTCGTGAAGCTCAATTTTTTTTCTTTGTTTTTGCCAATCATGGCTTTCTCACAGAGGAATCATGAGCGAGATGAAAAAAAAAAAAAAGAAAAGCTTTCTGAAATTTCGAAAATTACGAGGAAGCAATTTGCAAGTTTCAATTTGCAGCTATTTTTTTTTTTTTTTTTAATTTTTCAATTGTGTATATGTAACGTGTATTCCGTTTGCGTAGAAATCTTTGACTGGATATCTCAAAATTTGGAGAATGTATAATTGTTGCATAATTTTTTTTTTTGAGAAATTCAAACTTTCATAGAAATTCGTCTTTATCGATTCTCGCCAAATACGAATCGTTCGTCAATTTAAAAAATTTCATGAATTCTGAAATTTCATAAAGCCCGATCGAAGAATTCAATGATACTATTGATAGTATTATCGAAAGATGATTCGAATGATGTGAAAAAAATTTAGCAATCTCAAAATTTGTTGAAGTCTGAGCGATGACGAAATTTTTTTTTTTTGGAAAATTGAAAATTTTCATAAAATCTGCATCAGAGCTGTGTGCAGTACTTCAAGTACTCGGTACTTGCGATGTGCCGAAATTACAGTACTTGAAGTACAAAGTACTCTAAAATTATTTCAAGTATTGTAATGAGATTTCCAAGTACTCGACCGGTACTTGTACTCAGATTTCCAAGTACTCGACCTGTACTTGTACTCAAACTTCCAAGTACTTTCCTGTACTTCAAGTACCTTTTCAAGTACCAAGTATGAAGTACTTTTGAATACTCAGATTTCCAAGTACTCAACCTGTACTTGTACTTAAACTTCCGAGTACGTCCGTGTACTTCAAGTACTTTTCAAGTACTTTCCTGTACTTCAAGTACGTTTCAAGTACTTTCCTGTACTTCAAGTACTTTTTCAAGCACCAAGTATGAAGTACTTTTGGATACTCAGATTTCCAAGTACTCGACCTGTACTTGTACTTAAACTTCCAAGTACTTTCCTGTACTTCAAGTACTTTTCAAGTACCAAGTATGAAGTACTTTTGAATACTCAGATTTCCAAGTACTCAACCTGTACTTGTACTTAAACTTCCTAGTACGTTCATGTACTTCAAGTACTTTTCAAGTACTTTCCTGTACTTCATGTACTTTTTCAAGCACCAAGTATGAAGTACTTTTGAATACTCAGATTTCCAAGTACTCGACCTGTACTTGTACTTAAACTTCCAAGTACTTTTCTGTACTTCAAGTACTTTTTCAAGTACCAAGTATGAAGTACTTTTGAATGCGTCTTGCTAATGGTCGCATGTACAACGCCTTTTTGAATACACAATTGAGGAACGTTCCGCGCCATCTTTATGGTTAAGATTGCAAGGAATGACCGTGCAAAGGCTCAAACTACGGTCGTTACGGTGTCATTGTCAATGCATGGCTCCGTTTTTAACAATCCGTGTATTATATTCGTTATTTTTTCTTCTTCAAAACCTGAAGCTAAACAAATCTTAATTGCAATCGCCAATATGCTATTTCTTAAATTATTTCTAATTCTTCGCTCAAATATTTATGTTCCAATCTGTCCAACCTGAGTGAGCGTGCGCAATGTGAATATGTGTTATGATAAAAAAAAGTACTCGAATCAAAATAAAATGAGTTCAAAGAGAGAATTACATTGGAAAGGGAAAAATTCGTTGATTAATTTTCCAAATACTCGGAAAATTGGTGTCCAGTGTTTTTTTTTTTCGGGTTCTCGCAGTTAATACGAAGAAGAATTTTTTTTTTTTTTTTTTTTCAAATCTTGAGGGTCCCTGTTGATTTTTTTTTTCTCGAACGCTCCATACATTTGGTCCAACCGCGCGAAGGGAGGAAAAAAATATATGCATGCCGACTGTCAGGCAATGGGAGAGCGCAACACGCGGGAGGGTGTTCAAATTCTCGAGTTACGCCCTTTTGTTTCTTAACTGTCGGTATAAAATCGTCTGGCATGGAGCGAGAGTGAGAGGGAGAGAAAGAGAGAGAGAGAGAGAGAGAGAGAGAGAGAGAGAGAGAGAGAGAGAGAGGGAGGGAGAGGAAGAGGGAGAGAAAGCTCGTGGGAGGAAAAACGCAGTCTCGTATCGAACAAAATGCTCGCTCCATCGCTCTCGTTTCACCTCCCTCGTTCATCTTTGCGTATATACACACAGAGTCCTCGTTTTCCTGTCAAACGATAAATTGGAATCTGCGCAATGTTTTACAGACTCTAAAAACTAATCACCCGTCGATGGATAGGGACAAGGGACATGCAGAATTCAAGTGGTTGGTTTTTATTTTTATTTTTTTTAAATTTTTTTTTGGTAAAACAAACAAAAAAAAAAAAAATTGTTCACTCCAGACGCAACCGTTGTGGAAAATTGCCTTCGGAGAAGCTTGATTTATCGGGTTGGCAAATCTAAAACTCGTAAAAATGATGATTTTTTTTTTTTTTAAATAAAATAAATAAATTTTTAACCTTGATATTTCGAATATGTATATATATTTTTAAACAATTCGTTGCGAGGTTTTTTTTTTTTCCAACGAATTTGTCAGGATCTACTAGGAAATGTGTGTTTTTTTAAAATAATTTTCTTTTCTTATAAATTAATCTTGAATTATGGAAAAAAAATTTCGAAGGAAATTTGACGAATGATTGAAAATCAAATTTCATTAAAATTTTTCTTCTCATATACGAGTCCTGCTGAGAGAGTCCAGTCCCAATATTTGTTGAACATTTGATTTTTTTTTTCGTCAAAATTTAATCATCGATTCTCCCCTCTCTCTCTCTCCCTCTCTTTCTCTCTCTCTCTCTCTCTCTCTCTCTCTCTCTCTCTCTCTCTCGAATATTTCGAAGAGCAGAGAACTCTGTGTGGACGAAGTGGAAAAAAAAAAAAATTACCGATAGTTTGGAACTTTTTTTTTCTTTCGTAAAGAAAACTAATCCATCGAAACGTATAAGTCGTAAACGTGTATAGCAATTTCCCTTTCCCCCTTTCTCATACTCGTCTCTCTCTCTCTCTCTCTCTCTTTCTCTCTCAAGATGCTACTTTTATCCCCTCGACCCCCTCGACTGTATATAAAGTACAAATACGCCCATAGGGAATTCCACACACTGTCAGCAAATTGTTGAAATTTTTTTGCTTTTTCAATTTTTTTTTTCCAATCACAAATTGCACAAGATTGAAAAATGTGCCTGGGGTAGCGAACAAAAAAAAAATCGTAACTCAAAAATTATTAGCGATAAAAAATTTGAAAAAAATATTGAACGCTTCTATCGTCTTGTGAATTAAAATGAAAAATTTAATGAACAAATCGAGACGAGTTTTGAGAATTAGAAATTGGTCAATTTTGCCTGGAATGGCATACAGAGGCACGGTTAATATTTTTATATATGTAGATATGTATATATATATATTTATATGTTTATGAGCGTGTATGTTAGTTCTGGGGCGAGAGTGGGCTCTGAAAACGCTCGGAGGAAATCGAGTTTATAGAGTTTCGTGAACATCCACGACGCCGGAACTTACCCTGTACGACCTCGTCTCCCCGAAACGGACGTCTTAATCCCCCCCCGGTTCCTCGCTGTATGTACACATATATAGACGCGGATTTGCGGAAGTCGATGCCTCCAATTTTGATTTCCAACGAGCCTCGAGGAATTCCCAACCTCCCGGAACCCTTTCACGGAAACCTCGTGTCCCCCGATCGAGTTATCTCGTTGTCCACAGACCCATCATTGCACGGTCCATCCAGGATATCCCATTTGTCAAGACTTTTGCTTTCTCGTATAAAAGAAAAGCTTTGCTTTGGGGTAAGTTTTTTTTTTTTTTTTTTTTTTCGTTTTCGATCCTAATATGTTCAAAATGTGCCAAAACGTCGAGGTATTACATTTACAAAAAATGTCCGGATGTGCGTGTGCACCCAGAAAAAAGATCTAGTTGATTCAAAGTTTTAAATAATTTTTTTTTCTCTGTCTCACAGCCTATAATAGGACTCTATATCAATTGTAATTATTTGAGAAAAAATGGACAAAAAAAAATTGGATATATGAACATAGTTCATTTAACTAGATTTTTTTTTTAATGAAAGCGAATGAAAAAATGTAGTAGGAGCAAAAAAAATTTTTCATTACTTTACTCCCTTAAATTAATATCAATTCAAATTGATTAATTAATTAGAGACAAATATCGTACAATATTCAAATCAAGTAAATATTCGCTTGGATTTAATAAAATTATAGTTGCTTCGAAGAAAGAGAGATTGAATATATAAATATAGTTACATTTAACTAGATCTTTTTTATAGGTTATGTGTGTGTGTGTGTGTGTAATGACTATGAAAAATTGAATCGTCCGTAACTCGATAACCGGCTGAACTAAAGCGCTGCAATTTTGCAGTCGAATGAAGCACGATAATCCCTTCATTTACTGTAACTTTCATACAAATCCATAGGGTAATTCAGATTTTTTGTAATTTTCAATTTATCGAAAATCGTACTCGCTCTGACTTCCTCAAATTTTGAGATGTCGTGCCAAGTTTTTTTTTTTATCCGTAGATTATCGTGGAATGACGGCTGGTATTGAATTTGGCAAAAAAAAAAAAAAACGGTGGATTTGTTTACATTTTACGAAATTTTCAATTTTTCCAAAAATATTTTTAATCCCTTCAAATTTCCCAAATTTTTTAGATATCCAGCTAAAGATTTCCACACAAATAGCACAAACGTGGATACGTTGCATAGATAATTGAAAAAAAAAACAAATTTACGAATTTTCATACTCGCACATTCCTCGTAATTTTCGAAATTTTATAAAGCTTCTTTTTTATCTCGCTCATAAAGCGATTCTTGTATATGAGGAGGCCAAAATTGAAAAAAAAAAACCTTGAACGAGCTGTCGCAGTTGAAAATAAAAATTTCCATTAACTTTGGCGAATTTCGTATGTGTCGCGATTCGCGATTACTTATGCTCGTTATTTTTGCAATAATGGCCGTGAGAATCGGCCCCGTCCATATCGGGGGACACTTTTGTCGCGTCGTCAAATATTTATTTTCTCATCCTTTTCATGGCCCGTGGATGTAATATAACCGAGAGAGGTGAGAAACGAGAGCCATTAAACATACACGAGATGATACTCGAAATTGTAATAAAACTTTACGAAAATTGACATCCTTGATATAATTATGTCTGGCTTCTATATCGATATATATATACACATATATACATATATATATATATATATATATATATTTACAACTGCAGCCCCCTAGTGCGAGCAAACTAACCTCTTGAACTCTCTGGTTGACTCTCATCCTCTCCGTACAAATTTTCCTTCATGTCTGAGTGACGGAAACTCGAAAGTTTGTTCGTTAATGATAACGAGATAACGGTACGGTACATTTTATATTACTCATGAATTACTGGTATACAAAAAAAGTCGATGAAAACAAATAATAGGAGAGATATTTTGTTGATTTGAAATTTCATTGAAATTTAATTCGACATTGGGCAATGTCGACATTGACCCAATATAGGGGAAGTTTTGACCAATATGTAATGCTCATAACTGTAATGATACCCAACCAAAAGTGACTTTCGTCGACAATATTGCATACTTTATGATAAGATAAAAATCGGAAAAAATTCAACCGCAATAAAGACGATAAGAAGATTAATTTTGAATAATAATAATGTCAAAAAGTTATGAATAAATTTATTAAACGGAACATTGTTGAACAAATTTTTAGGGAAAGTTTTTTTTTTTCACACGTGAAATGAATTCGTTGATTTTTCCGACTAAACATGAATTTTTAAAAAAATTTTCTTATCATTTTGAAATTTCGGTTTTCGAAAATTTTTTAATTCTGAAAAAATGAAGGAAAAATCGTATATTTTGGATATGTTTTCGTAAAAAAACGTTGTATATTACAATTAAGAAGTTTCCAGGGCATTGAACGAATAGTTTCGTAAATACAACCTTTGCAAATTTCCGAAAATCGAAATTACAAAATGATAAGAAAATTTTTTAAAAAATTCACGTGTAGTCAGAAAAATCAACGAATTCATGTCACGCGTGAAAAAAAAAACTTTCCCTAAAAATTTGCTCAAAAATGTTTTGTTTAATCAATTTATTCATAACTTTTTGACATTATTATTATTATTCAAAATTAATCTTCTTATCGTCTTTATTGTGGTTGATTTTTTTCCGATTTTTATCTTATCATCAAGTATGCAATATTGTCAACGAAAGTCGGGAAGGTTGGAAAGGTACGTCCGATACATCCTTAAAGTTTAACAAGCGAAAGACTCCAAAAGTCAAATGTGTTTGAGGGCCGAGCGGATATGAGTTAGCATTTATACACATATACCGTTGTAGAAGGAATCCAAATGTCGTTTTGAAATTTTTGAGGATGTATTCTTGAGATATTTTCCTAACGATTTGTGAAATAAAAAGAAAATGGATTTTTCCGAAGCATCTAAAGTAAATCTCCCCTTGGACAAGTAGTCTCAAAATTTCGACTTATATGGGTCTTCATCATATTCTGAAAAGCTTTGAGGAGGGGGGGGGGGGGGGGGGTAGGACTAACAATATCACGATAGCAACGTCTTTTGTTCTTTTTTCCAAAAGTGAGGGTGCGATTGCCCGATTGTAAAAGCCCGATTAAACGCGAGAGACCCGCACGAGCGATAGGGGTAGTCGATGAGATTCAGACGCGATTCGAGTCCTGCCATTGCCATTTTTCCGCAATCGAGGACAGAGCTCGAGCTGGAAACGAGCACGTGGCAGAAGAAGAAGAAGAAGAAGAAGAAGAAGAAGAAGTAAATATATCAGATAGTGTGAAATGACGAACATTCTCGTGCTTTCTCGTGTTCCATATCTCGCTATTATTCTCCGCGTATAATATGATAGAATCCCCGTGTTTGGGGGTTGGCAAGAGCTTTTGCATACGATAAGTACATCATAGACGTGAACGCACACATGGATCGGTGTGGAGCAACGGTTAAAGAAAAGGGGGGGTGGGGGGGGGGGGTGTCATCACGAGGTATAGAGGGGAACTGGTACGAGGGATGAGAGAGGCTGGAAATTCGCGGAAATCCGACTGCCGAGTCAGCGGGATTTTCGTTCGCTTTCCCCGGGCAAGGGCCGCCGCGAATATCGCTCGCCGCGATGAAAGCTCTCTCCGCAGACTGAGAAAAGCGCATGGTTTGGGTTATGGAGAAAGAGCGGCGGGCTCGCCAGGATTTGGATAGGGATGACGCGCGTTTGGGAGGGAAAAAAAAAAGTGAGGAACGAGGAGAGAATCGAGAGGAAGGCTGAGAACGGGCCAAAGGACGGGAGGGGAAGGCTATGAAAAGGGAAGTATATAAGATCGACCGATCGATATGTCGTTCGGGATTGTGGAAAGAAAAGCTTTCTTTTGGGTTTGGATATATATATATATATATATATATATATATACGATAGCTCGGCAAAGCTTATACTCATCTGTCCTCGCAATTATTGTCGATCGAACTGTCCTATAATGCGTCTGAATTTACCCAGAAACAGGTTTCGAATTATAGGCGATTGTCGTTGGTAGAGTTGGTTCGATCGGTTCGAGCTTGAAAAATGTGCCATTCTGATGGTTGCAAATTTTCGTTTTGCGTAATAGAATAGAGGGTCGTCGGATTTTCGATCAGAGCTCCGGATCCTTCTAGTTCTTGTGTTATCCATTTGTCAATTAACAATTATTATTACCATGATTACATAATAACAATTATTATTAAACAAATCCATTTGTTAATTAACAATGGAATACATTTTTTCTCTGTATATCATCTTTTTACTGAATATCACGCTATTATATCCAGCCCGTTGAGACAGCGCTTCTCCATTGGAACTTGTATGTCATTTAAATACAGGAAAATAATAAGGAATCAGTAGCGTTGTGGTAGCGTGCCAGTCGTCAGGTAGGTCTCAGGTAAAATATCAGGTAGGCTCAAAATTAATTTCGACGGAATATAACGTCCGGAATACGAAGCCGGAAGCACTCGTAAAAAAAAAAAAAAAACCTCGAAAGCGTTAATTTTTTTTTTTAAATAATTATTCGAGGATCGAAAGTGCTGAATTCGTCGCTCGGAGAATACCGGGTTCGATCCCAGTCAATGACTGTTTTTTTTTTTTGCAAAATTTACAGGGTTTTCAAAAATAATAGAATAACAGTTTTAAATTCGTTCATCGATCATTCCTAATTGCTAATTTATAAATAATAAACTATATTTGTTATGCCAATTTGACCCGCGTTTTTCATTTGGCTCTATATAGGGCCCTACAAGGGCCTGGGCCCTTGATTGCCCTGGACAGAGGTTGGGCAGATCAGAATCTGACCCGTTACATGGCGATGCCAGGCCCAGACGGTATAACCCGCGGTCAGTTCCTGATATTTAGTATTAGGGAAGGCAGATCGGGGGCTACACTTTTTCCCGACCAACATTTCCACACGATGAAAAGTGCAAACGCCCCCAAAAGGATTCGTATCGCTGATGGCGCGGGGGATATTAGACTGTTTCAAAATAAATCGATAATTTTTTTTTTTGCTTTACACAATCTTCAACTATACTTGGACATAAAAAAATAATTCTCGCGAAAGGAGGGGCCGCGGTCCTTCAAGATTTAGAGGTGTCTCATCGGACTTTTGTCATTTTTATTTCGTTAATACGTGAATAATTAATTTGCATGGATGGAACAAACGTTTTTCTAGTCCTAAAATGATAAATATATTCCAAACTTATGTATAAATACTGAATATACTAGAAAAAACGATCTTGATGATCGCAGCAACAATTATCGGTCGATATATACGCCGATAAATGCAAAAAAACAAAAAAAAAAAAAAAAATACGAAAATCCCCGTAAAAATGAATTTCCTGAATGATTTTCATTTAAAACATAATTCTATTATAATCACCCGACGTTTAGAAACATATATTTATTCATATAAAAACGCATTTTTCGCAACCGATACATCAGGGATTTTTTTTTACCGACGGAGCGGATGGTTAGTACGGCTTATTAGCTTTTTTCGATTCAATGGTTCCTATGGATGTGAAACAAAAGATGTTAATAGCCTTAAGGACACGTGAGAGTACATCAAAGAATCAAAAGCGCATTGCCCTGAGTGATAGCGAGTGTCAAACACTGCCTGAAATTGACATAAGTCATTTCATCACTCAAAAGTCGAGGCGCTTATTTCAACAATGTGAATTGCCCCATGATTTCCTGGATGAGCCTCTCAAACAATGGGAATCTACCGAAAGCTTTCAAACGTGCTCAAGGGTTTTCTCACAAATGAAAGTAGTAAATGATTCAGCCGAACGTGGAGTAGCCCTTGTCGAGGAATATAATAATTTGTTAACTAAAAATGAAGAACAAAAACAATATTTGTTCCAAATAGTTCAAGACCATAGAAAAAAATACCCCAATTGCAATAAGTCAAGTTTTTTGTTGCCGAAAATGATTATCGTAACAGCGTATATCAATGAATGTATTCATTTAAGATTATTGACGATAATAAAAAATTCATTTTTACGGAGATTCTTGTGTATTTTTTTTTGTTTTTTTGCATTTATCGACGTATATATCGACCGATAATGGTTGCTGCGATCATCAAGATCGTTTTTTCTAGTATATGCAGTATTTATACATAAGTTTGGAATATATTCATCATTTTAGGAAAAAAAAAAAATATTTGTTTTATCCATGAAATTAATTATTTACGTATTAACGAAATAAAAAAAGACAAAAGTCCGATGAGATTCCTCTAAATCTTGAAGGACCGGCCCCTCCTTTCGCGAGGATTATTTTTTGATGTTCAAGTATAGTTTAAGATTGTGTAAAGGAAAAAAAAAAATTATCGATTTATTTTGAAACAGTCTAGGGGGATATCTTCGCGTTGGCTGGCTCTGATAAAAGAACCGGGGCATTCGAATCAGGGAGAAGCTTCGCCAAATGAAGCAAAACAAAATGGCATCAACGAGTTATAGTCCCAATTCTTCGAATGGATAAACAAAGTCATCGAATGAATAGCTTCTCCGCCGGTATTCAATTAGGTTCGTTCTTCAATCGTACTCGCGGTGATTTGTTTTTTTTTCTTTTCTCTTTCGTACACAAAGTGCAGGGGGTACTAAACTTTCTTTCCCCTCTCGCAGAAGCGGACTGCGATCGCTGCTCTTCGCGAGTATAACAAAAGCGCGCGCGTGTGGCACAATAATGGGAAAATATTTTGTGCTCTTATTATTATGTTTATGTTTTTATCGGTGCAAAAGCCTGGGACGAGGGATATGTTACAAGTGTGATAAACCAGAGGGGAGAAAATTTTACCGGCGAAGAGTAAAACCGGAGAGGGTGAGAAACTTTGATAGTCGCGTATATAATATAATCTCGAGAGCTAGTCGTCGACCCCTCGATCTCTCGTCCTATTCCCGGTTCAACTCCGTTAGGGTTAACGCAGGTCAGGGAATCCGGAGAGAGAGAGAGAGAGAGAGAGAGAGAGAGAGAGAGAGAGAGAGAGAAAGAGAGCGAGTCAGGGGTCGAAGTTTCGAGCTTCTTTTTAAAGATTCAATATGACCTAGCTCATCTTTCACTCTTCGCTCTCGGAGTCCACGATGATTTTCCTGGATTTTTTTTTAACCGCTGCCAAGATTCGAAGCAGAGTTTACCCTCTTACCCTTACTTTTCGCCCTGATGACTAGTTTTTGTGCGATGGGTAGCTAAGATAACTTCTCGTGTTTAGGTATTACGTGGATAGAAAAAGCTTACTCAATGCCATCTCTCTCCTTCTCTCTCTCTCTCTCTTTCTCTATCTCTACAAGGCATCGTGGGTAACTTGCTAGGCGCTAGGTAAGCGAGAAATTGCCTCGTAAAGAGTTAACTACAAGATGGTTTGTCCACAGTCCAGGCCCCCCCCCCCCCCTGGGGAGAGACACCTTGATGGCAAAGCTCTCTTCCTCTTCCAGTCTCACTGGCGTGTGACGTTAGACAATTTTCTCGTGTCACTCGCCCTTTCTCGCTTCTAGTCGCGTGTGTATTAGTCCCCGGTATATAATACAGCCTCGTCTGTATCTCGTCCTTTCGGGCACGATGTGACAGAGAACGCTTTTGAAATCTCTATTATACGTCTTTCTCTCTCTCTCTCTCTCTCTCTCTCCGCGTTAACGCGTTCGCAAAGTCCATGCATAGAATAGTGTGGATAGTTGGCAAGTGGCAAAAGAAGTAAAGAGGCATAAGGTCTGCTAGCGGTGTCTTACCGGATGCGGCTTTAGTTCACACGTAGTCGCGACCCCGTCAAATCCAAACACGTGTATACAGGAGTTACAGTGCTATATATATACGTTGACGCCCGAAGGCGCTTCACCGCGCAAAGTTTCTTTTCTCGGGGTTGAAAAAAAAGGTTTTTTTTTTTTCGCAAGTCTCGGCTTTATAGACGCGAGCGCGTGGCTAGGGCTAACGGTAACCGAAGTTTCACTATTCTCGTCTCTCGGATGTACCCGTGGGACTCTTCTTTTTTTCTTCATTGTTGCGGTGAACTGCGTACGCAGTCGGTATATATATATATATATATGCGGGGGACTTTGGGAGAATCGGAGAGGATCGAAACGCCTAAGCTGGCGAGCGGAGAAGAATTTTGCATTGGTTTGGTTAACGGAAAGGATAAGAGAGCCGTATATAGTAGAGACAGGAAAAGGATCAGTCGTACAGTGAAAATCTTCGAGAAAGCTTTACGGGACTCTGAGCGAAAGCGAAAAATCGGTAGATATATATGCGGGGACGTCCGAGGTACAAATATCCATCCAGTATATATATTAGGGTGTGCGGAAAAAAAACAATTTTTTTTTTTCTGTTGCATCCACCAAAAAAAGTTGAAGCAAGGTAAAAAAAGAAGAATCCTAAAACGGGAGGTCAAAAAAAAATTATTTCGAACGGCGCATTGCATTTGAATATTTTCCATAAGAATCACACAGGAAAATATTGGGATTTCTGAATGTGGTAGTGCAACTCGTCAGAAAAAAATCACAGAAAGATGTCATTAACATATTCTCATGGAGAATCGAATTCCCTACAAAAAAAGTTCTTACGAAAAATTAGCTCGGAACAACCGTTCAAGTGAAATATAACGCGAATGAATATAGTGGAAATAACGCTGTCTGAAATTGAATTGATAGGGGAAAAAAAAAAATTCTAAAGGCTGTAAAAATCGAATTTTTCGCTTTACGAAAAAACTTTTTGGGGGTTTTTTGTAGAGAATGTTCTGCTCTAACGTACTTGCATGAAATTGTTCTCAAAATATTTCTCTAATACAAAAAAAAAAATCAAGTACAACAGGAAATATAAAAGAAACGACGTTCATCATTGATCGTGTTTAGAAAAGCTTTATTCAATGAATTTGGTTTAATAAGATAGAATAGGTTTTTTTTTTACATTATAATGCTTAATAATCATCGTTTCTTTTTTTAAGAGTCTGTTTGTTGCAATTAGGGTATTTCTATCGATAATTGCCCAATAAATATTGTAGTTGCTCTTCGTTTTTTGTTAATGAACCGTTATATGCTTCTATCAAAGCGACGTTGTTAGAGCAGAACATTCTCTACAAAAAACCCCCGAAAAGTTTTTTCGTAAAGCGAAAAATTCGATTTTTACAGCCTTTTCAATTATTTTTTTTCCTATCAATTCAATTTCAGACAGCGTTATTTCCACTATATTCATTCGCGTTATATTCCACTTGAACGGTTGTTCCGAGCTAATTTTTCGTAAGAACTTTTTTTGTAGGGAATTCGATTCTCCATGAGAATATGTTAATGACATCTTTGTGTGATTTTTTTCTGACGAGTTGCACTACCACATTCAGAAATCACAATATTTTCCTGTGTTATTCTTATGGAAAATATTCAAATGCAATGCGCCGTTCGAAATAATTTTTTTTTGACCTCCCGTTTTAGGATTCTTCTTTTTTTACCCTACTTCAACTTTTTTTGGTGGATGCAACCGAAAAAAAAAAATTGTTTTTTTTTCCGCACACCCTAATATATATATATAAGAATAGACAATATGGGCTTGACACAGAGTCCTGGGGAAACGAAGAGGACTCCGGGGGTCTTGCTTGGGGAGTGTTATTATATCGAGTAGATATTCGCGGTCCACGAGAAGAGTCAGGGATAAGAGATGAGCCACACAGAGATAACGTTGGGGATCCAAAGATGGTAGGAGGAATGCCATAGTGTCGGATTGACGATAGCAGGCGCTCGGAGGATTTGTCATTCGGACGTGACGCGGCGGAAAAAAAAAACACCCAGCTACCTCATCATTCTCCTCATTCATTCGCAGTCGTAACGCTGCGTTTGCTTCTCAGCAGGCAGACTCCTGGAGCATATATATATATATATATATCCAGGCAATTGAAGGGTTTGTACGCTAATGCCAAAAGTCTAGCTCTCCCTATTCGTGAAACGAATCTTCTCATCGCTTCCGCACCCGGAATGGGTATACAGTATACACGTATAATAGACAGTGGGACTCGGGCTGGTGGATGAGAAAGGAAGCTGGGAAGAGGGCAGGGGCAAAAGAGAAGACAACGGTAGCTCGCGTAAACGAGAAAGAGATTACCCGATCCTTTTCCACTTCGATTCGAGGCGCGTTTTTCCCCGTACCCACCACCACGCGGGGACACCGATCGCCAATTAGTTGACAGCAGAGGCTGAAGAGAATTTGCAGGGCAATGGGAATGGAGTTGTACACATCGATGAATCGTTCCAACCACCCAAATGCCATGCCAGTGCTACGAGCTTTACTGTAGAACAATGGGAGTTTGGTCGGTGACATTCTTTTCTTTCCTGAAACGCGTTATAGTTATCCGTCTTGATTGTCCATCAATCGTAGTTTCCTCGTTAAATGCGGGAAAACTTTAGGTGCCATCAAGGATCTGCTCCGCAATGACACGAGGTAATGCGAGGTCTCTTTACTTTTGATCTACAGTAAAGTCTGCAGAACTTTATACTTGAACATCAAAGACGTGGATCAGTGGAGTGGCGTAGGAAAGTCCCGCACAGATATCCACGAAAGTGTCAGTCAATGGGTTGGGACAAACAGAAACATCTTTTGTCCCAAAGTCCGATCAAAAATGGACTTTAGTTTCATCAATATTTTTACAGATTTACATCTGTCCTAGCAGTCGAGTAAAATTGAATATGATATGATTTTTTTATTCATGCGAATCATGATGACACACGTTGCCCATTCCAAAATTGAATTCTCCAAGGTCTTTACGGTACTTCATCCTGTAAAGCCGGTCGAAGTTTGTTGCAATATGTTGGTCGTATAATGTTCGCGCGGTGCTTGTGGGGCTTGGTCATCAATTTGTTGGCCTCACAGCGTTACGAGAGTGTCAGATATATATATATAGAGAGAGAGAGAGAGAGAGAGAGAGAGGTCACGCGTAGTTACCGGTAACTTTCGGGTTTGCGTCGAAACTCGTGCTGTTTCAGGAGCCAAGGCTGGTGGCATCATCCCCCCGATCCGAAATTCTGTCCTCGCTGTCCCGTGCCATCACCAAAATCTCTTCTCCTGATCCGGGCTTATAGCCATTTTTTCCGCAATCTTCTACATAATTGATTTTGCTTTTGAAAAAGGTTCAGGGATGTCCCCTGAGTATAAATTCAAGTTGATCGGACGCGGGGGGAGGGGAGGTCGAGCTTCGGCCGCCATCTTGGTAAACACGTTTCATCAAATATCTCGTGAACCGTGCATCGTACGACCAAAATAGCAGAGACCGTTTTTGTAAATAATAAAATTATCTATCACTTTTATTGGAAACTTTTTTCTCTATATTGCATGGTTTTTGATTTATAGCACGGCAAACTTTTCCAAACATGGTTATTGCTACAGTAAAAATGGTGATGTTTGGAAAAGTTTGCCGCGCTATAAATCGAAAACTATGCGCTGTAGAGAAAAAAGTTTTCAATAAAAGTTGCAGAAAATTTTATTATCAACAAAAAGGATATCAACTATTTTTGTCGCACGATGCACGATTCGTGAGATATTTGATAAAACGTGTTTTCCAAGATGGCGGCTGAAGCTCGATCCACCCCTGCGTCATGCCAACTTGAATTTATACTCGGGGGACACCCCTGAACCTTTTCCAAAAGCAAAAAATAAATTCTGTAATTGCATTATGAACCTACTTATTTGGCTAGAATGTCTGGGCCATTGCTGATAACTCCTATTACCTTTCGCGGGGCTTTTGCCTCGTCAGTAAGTTTTAGAAAGTTTTGGTACTGGGTGATTTGGAGCAATTTGCACATGTCAACTTGCAGGCTTTTTTTTTCTCCCGTAATCCCGGGGTCACTTTATCAAATTCGCGTGTCATCGAAATCCCCCCCCCCCCCCAGGTCTCAGGGCACACTCTTTGATCCTTTGACTTTCGGATATATCCCTTGACAGTCCGACGCGTATTATATATGGTATCGGCTTTAAAAATTCTCCTCTGACAAGCACGAATCGGAGCCTCATATCGTCGTTTATCCGTTGCCATAGCTGCGTTGGGATTGATAAAAAAAAATAAAAATAAAAAAAATAATAATAATCCTTTAGCAGTCTCGATGGCTCTGACCGCGCGGATTAATCAATCTTGCCAACGGATTTATTGGCATTGCGATATTTGTTTCCTTTTGCTCGACACCCCGAGCGAAAGGATGAACGATTGGAGGAGGGGGGATGATGGAAAGAGGGAAAGAAAAAGCCGAATAGCCGGGCAATGATAGGATATGGTGGAGGAGGATAAGAGCAGCAAATATGTATATATGTTTACAGGTATATATGTAGCTTGGGTAAACGCGTCAACCCAAAGCCAGTCCATCGATTCCGCTTTCCGTAGATTTCCGCTTTCCTTCTCTTCATCTGTCTCACAAGCCTAGAGCCCTATACCTTAAGCCGACTATGGCCTCATTTCTGGATATCCAAAGACATATATATGTCTATATATATATTGTTGATTCTCATACGTTCCCGGGGGAATCCCGATATTCCTCGACCATGGTATATATATCACGCCAGGCGAGTTGTGTTAGGCTGCCTACAGCACTTATATTTCTTCGACTCTGCTGCATGGCTCGCATCTTCAACCACTTTCTCATCGTTTATCGAGGGTATATACCCTCCTGGAGCAATATCGACCCTGTTAGCCCGATGCTACACACACACACACACACACACACACACACACACATACAAAAGCGGGGGCGCGCACAAGAAATGCGATACGAGAAAGACTTAACTCGCTCGGAACTCATACATAAATTTCAGTATAAGAGTCGATGCTTCCTTCAATTTTTCTTCATACTTCACTGACTTCTACTGTTTTTTTTTTTTTTTTTTTCTCATCAATCGAGGAAACTTTTTCTTACCTTAAACATTCGTTTTTCGTTCCTCGATGTTTAAGAATGTTTCTCTGTTGGTTTGCGGGACGCGAGTCGGCCAACGTCAAATCCTCACTCATATCGGCCAGTCGATTTATGTTCTCGAAATCAGAATTGCACTCCGAAATTTACGTAGAACTTTACTCCTGTAAGTTTTTTAAATATCAACGAAGGAGAGATTGAGATAGATAGATAGAGAGAGAGAGAGAGAGAGAGAGAGAGAGAGAGAGAGAGAGAGAGAGAGAGAGAGAGAGAGAGAGAGAGAGAGAGAGAAGTGGGCAAATTAGAAAAATTGCACTTTTGTTTCCTATAATTACTCTCGATCTCGTTCACTATGGCTTATTATGCAAAAAAATATTCCGCAAGACACGTGACCGAACAATAAAACATCTTCCTCGCGCACATCTTCGCGAATGTGAAAAACCACAACGAATCCACATATACGTTCGAGATCAAATTTTCACCTTTTTTTTTCCGTTTTACTTTTTTAGCTCTCTTCTCCCCGTTCTTTTTCGTTCTCTTCGCCCCGCACACACGCGTATCAAACCCAAATAGCACTTTGCGTATTTCTCTCTTGGCCTGCACACGTAAAAGAATGGATCTCTCTCCGTTATACGTTTCGTTTTGTATTTTTTTTTTGCTTTCTCGTATGCTCTCGCGAAATCATTTTTTATTTCGATAAATCCGACTCGTCGTCGGAGCTCGCCACTTTCGTCGTTCACTACCGCGGCCGCAACACGAAACCACACACTTTCCTCTCTCTCTCTCGTTGGGGAACTTTCACACGTCGGGATGGGCGACACGATGTGAGACTCTTTAACCGCGCTGCTTTCTTCCGACTCTCACTCTCGGTTGACAAATTTTTTCTCGTCAATCCCTCGTCGCACTTCCCCCCCCCCCCCCCCCTTGAACAGTTCTTGATTCGCAATATCCTTGGCTCTCTCTGTTTTGTTTCGCGTTTCATTTCTGTCACATGTTTGCTCGAGCTTTGCACGGAAAAATTCCAGGGAGTATCACAGGAATTTTTTTTTTTTTTCTTCTCTTTTTCAGAAGAGAGAGAGAGAGAGAGAGAGAGAGAGAGAAAGAGAGAGTGAATTTATCATGGTACATCTTCCATGAGAAACTGGCTGTAGATAGTATAGGCCTTGGCTTACCGCAAGCTTTAAGCTTCTCCATCCCTCGTTTCGTTCTTCCTTATCCTTTACTCTTTCTTCTCTTCTCTTTATATATATATATATATATATATATATATATATATATATATATATATATATATATATATATATTCTTTTATGTAATATGGCATTTCTGGATGTGGTGACTCTCGTGGGATTCTACGCTCCATTACTCGCATCCCCCCCCAGTCCCCGTCTATAGAACTGTAACCCAAGCATAATCATCCCCCTTTTGCCTGGGATATCCCTGCGGTTTCTCTCCCTCTTTTTCCATCATTGCGGTCTCGTGGGCTGTTGCAGCGTTACCACAAGGATAAATATTATGAAGACAAAAGATTACGGTCTTCTCTCCCCCCTCACGTGAAATGCGCGTATCGCCATTGACTCTGACAACGCCGAAAGGAAGTTAATAAGAGACGTCGCGTGTTGTTTTTTTTCGGTGATGAATTGATGAATAATGGAAAATTGAAAGAAAGAAAAAAAAAGTAAAACTTTGCCATCCAACGGTTTGAAAAAATTTTCTCGAAATTTTCATCATCGATCGAGTGAAAATTCAAGCTATTTCGTCCAGTTGTAATTCGAGATTCGTGTAAAAAAAAAAAGTACCGAAGAGGTACGTTATAAGGAGACGGAAAAAAAATGAGAAATTTTTTTTTTTTCAATTTTTTTTCTTTAATTTCACAACGTTTTCCCCCCTCGACGAACGAATGATAATCTCGATTTTCCTGAATTTTCATCGGCGCCGAGAGTGGAATGAAAGAAGAAAGAAAAAAAAAAGGGGGGAAAAATACGTTCTCTCCCTCGTCGTGTGGCCTCCTTTTTTTTTTCCTCCCTCAAGAGATTGCACGATTTAGCATCCGGATGCTCGGTACCATAATCCTTTTGCTCGATGATAAGGCTTTCCCGTTTCATTCCCCTGGTCCCTAGTAAAAAAAAAAAAAAAAAAAAAAAAAAGGGTGACGGATTTTTCATTAGTTTCCCGATCTTCTGTTCATATCGTTGCAAGAAAAATTCCGGGCTAACTCAGCGAAATCCCTATCCAGAAGAAACCGACGAATTAATTCGAATTTCAAAACAAAAACAAAAAAAGAAATATAATTATATTTTCACCACGATATATTCAGTCGCATGAAAAAAATAAAATAATCCAGTCACAAATTTCACGTTTATCATTGAACAATTTTTCTTGACGTCCATGCAATTTTGTCGCTGTACTTTCCCTGTATCGTCTCGCGATTAAAGTATCCTTTTGAAAAATCATAAATTAGTATGTAATGATTCACGAAACTTTGAGAAAGTCGCAATGAATAAAATGGCTTAGAAAAATATCGGAGCGGGTCGTCATGGTGGCGTGTGGAACGACCCGCACACACACATATATGGATTAACCTCGATCCTGGGCTCTCTCTTGTTCTCCGTCCACTCGTCACGGAGTCGTTTCACAAGACGAGAGAGCCTCGTTAACGGGTTGTAATATCCCCCTCGTTAACGGTAGTTGAACCACTCGATTGGAACGGATCGTGGAAATGGATATCGCTGTTTTCCCCTTTTAGAGAGAGAGAGAGAGAAAGAGAGAGAGAGAGAGTTAAATAAAGGTTAAAGTATAGCGGATGAGTTAGGGGAGGTTTGGCGTACGAGAAACTTTATTGGGAAACAAAGAAGTCCCCCCGCCCCTACCTTTCAACCCCTTGAATCTTCTCGCGAAATGTTTGAGAACCCTCAGGGTTCTGTATGACCATCCAGCGGCCTCTTTATATCCATAATTTTCGTACTTTAAGCTATTAGGGAAGTTCCCGAGGATACGGACGATTAAACAATTATTATTCAACTTTATCGATTTTAAGGGTGCGCACGCCCGAAGAACAAATCCTCTCTAGCTCTCTTACTTTTTATAGGAAGGAATATCCGCTCTCTCTCTCTCCTCTCTCTCTCTCTCTCTGTCTCTCTTTTAATTATACAATTTATGTATATATATTTGTGCACAAGGGAGTAGCCACACGAACGTTCGTTTCTCAAAGAAGCCTCCGACCAAGCACTTCGAGGCTCCAATTAAAAATTTTTCGGCCTCTCGCAGTTTTTCATGCTTAGGCGAAAAAAAAAAAAAAAAAAAAAAAAAAAAAAAAACATGTATATCCATATAGAAAGCGGAAAGTAAGAAGAGTTGCTTCGTTGCCCTCTGTAGGAATCGTCGAAGCGATAGTCTGGCGTTTGAAAATTTTATTCTCCCGCCTTCTTACTCCTCTCTCACTCTCTCTCTCTCTCTCTCTCTCTCTCTCTCTCTCTCTCTCTCTCTCTCTCTCTCTGTTTTTTGGCTCCTCAACAACTTTAAACCCTTCTCTGCTCTTGCCGGAGTCTCTTGAGGATAAACTTTCTCTCGTCTCGAGAGAATCCTAAGTTTTGTGTGTTTGTGTGTGCGTGTGCTTGTGTGTGTGTGTGTGTGTGTGTTACAGAGAAGGAGCCAACGAAGAATTTCTGTGGTTCGTTCTCGTTTTTCTCGTACACAATGGTCGCTGAAACTTACTAAAAAATCTGACTTAAGGATGTACTGGACGTACCTTCCCAACTAAAAGTGACTTTCGTCGACAATATTGCATACTTTATGATGAGATAAAAAACGGAAAGAATTCAACCGCCATAAAGACGATAAGAAGATTAATTTTGAATAATAATAATGCCGAAAAGTTAACGATACATCGTTCAAACAAAACATTGTTTAACAAATTTTTGGGGAAAGTTTTTTTTTGACACGTGAAATAAATACGTTGATTTTTCTGACTACGCATGAATTTTTTTTTTTAATTTTCTTATCATTTTGAAATTTCGATTTTCAAAAATTGTTTAATTTTAAAAAATAAAGGAAAAAATCACGAATTTCGGATATGTTTTCGTAAAAACGTTGTGTATTACAATTAAGAAGTTTCCAGGGCATTGAACGAATAGTTTCGTTTACGAAATAAATTTTCTTATCATTTTAATGTTTCCGAAAATCGAAATTTTAAAATGATAAGAAAATTAAAAAAAAAAATCATTCGCAGTTAAAAAAAACCACGAATTAATTTCACGTGACAAAAAAAAAAAAAACATTCCCTAGAAATTTGTTAAACAATGTTTTGCTTAAACAATTTATTGATAACTTTTGGGCATTATTATTATTAAAAAATAATCTTCTTATCGTATTTATTGCGGTTGAATTTTTTCCGATTTTTATCTTATCATGAAGACACAATATTGTCGTCGAAAGTCACTTTTGGTTGGGAAGGTACTACGTCCGATACATCCGTAACTTTTGCGAAATAATAATAATAATAATGATAATGAGAGACAACCCCAGTGTAACCATAACAAGGCCAATTATTTTCTGAAGATCCTGCGATGGCATATATATTGGAGAATAGACTACTAAACATTTCTTTGGGGCGCACCACTATTTTTTTTAAACCTTCAGCTATTCATACGTGAAAAAAAAGGTCCCGTAGGATTCTCACGACCGTGATTTTCAAAAGGAAGTAAATCGATGAAATGAATTTTTGGAATTTTTCAAATTCTTATCAAACTTTTTCAAAGCTTCGAAATATCCAAAAAGTCCTTATAAAGATACGCTGAAACGTCGTATTATCTCTCTCTCTCTCTCTCTCTCTCTCACTCTCTATCTTTCTGTCTCTCCAATTTGGCGTCGAGGTGGATGAAGAGAAAAGAAAAAAACGGGGAAGAAAGAGAGTAAAGGGCTATCGGAGCTTTTTGCAAGCCTCGCGCAAATCTTTTTTTTTTCACCTCCTCCTTCGTCTTTTCCTCGCGCTCGAAACCTCCCGCCTTGACTCACGCGCATCTTTGCCGTGTAGCTTTGATGGCAAAGTTAAACGTTTCGATGCCATAAAAGCGAATTGAAGATTCTAATGTGCTATAGTCAAGGGGCCGGGAGGGAAGGGGGGGGGGAGTGAGAACGAGGGAAATAAAAGAACGTACGAGAAGGAAAAAAAGCTCCAGATAGAGAAGAATGGCGAAGGAAACAGCCGGTTTTCCGCTTTGGTGGGGCATTTGGGAGGACATTTAGGGGGGGAGGGGGGCGTAGGAAAAGTATCCAGGACGAAACGATTCCGTGGCACCCAAAGAGAGAACGTCGAGCAATCCGCGATTGCTCGACGTGACTAGATTTCGATGAATTTATGTATAAAAGTCCCGATGAGATGTTCGAACGCGGGAATCCTCCCCCCCCCCCTTCCCGCGAGGGTGCAGACAGAAAAGATGGGGCAAGATTGGCGGAGAAAGGAATTTTCGCTTTTCCCGATCGTGTACACGTTCGCTCCGTGGCAAAAGTCGTCATGGCTTTATTGCCACGGATCGACGTTTTGTTATTTCATTCTTCGTATCTCTCTCTCTCTCTCTCTCTCTCTGAGGCTCCATTTTCAGGAGAGACTGGGACTACTTGACGTGAATTTTTTCCTTCAGATTAAAACATCTGGGAACACACATTTGGTAAAAGTATCCGGATGTGTGTGTGTGTGTGTGTGTGTGTGTGTGTGTGTGTGTGTGTGTGTGTGTGTGTGTGTGTGTGTGTGTGTGTGTGTGAGCTAGAGCACGTTTTAGCCCAACTTTCTAAGGCTACAAAAGACAGAAGAGCGTGCAAATTATAAATTCAAAAAGCTTCCTCAATGGAGTAGCAAAAATTGATAAGCCGACTAGAGCTTATAGTGGGAGGTTCGCGAGCGAGATACAATAATGATGATGCAATATGCAAATTTCTAATTAACACTTCTCTTATATCGATCGAAACAACGACGATATCGCTGATGCATCAAGTAACCCCAGTCTAGCCTATATACAATGCTTATATGCATTAAACGAAGCGAGACGCACCCTGGCTATAACTTCACGACCCAACCCTACCTCTCTCTCTCTCTCTCTCTCTCTCTTTTTCTCTTGAAGAACCTGTGCTATCCCATCTTGTGGTGAAATAAAATCACGCCAAGGTCTCGAATCAACGAAGAAACTCATCACTTTCACCACGTTTCGATTCTGGCCCACTCCTCCCCCCCCCCCCCCCCCCCCCTGTGCTACGATAGTCGATTTTCCCTTCCACAACCTTCGCAGCGTACAAACAGCCATTCTCTCTCCACTCTTAGTCTCTTGCTCCCTCCTGTTCTTGTTTTAATACATCGTAACGAGGAAGCTCTCATCTAAAGCTCTCCTGTGGTTCCCAACCGCACTCGATATAGTCACGGAGAACCGAAAACGCCCTATCCAACTCTCTCTCTCTCTCTCTCCTCTCTCTCTCCCAGAAGTTGAAGATATACCACGAAATTCGTGCTAGCTCACCGCCGAGAGCTACCAGAGTTCCCTCTATACACACGCGAGAAGGTGGTAAGCCCCCCCCGTCCCTTTCTCCTCCCAAAGAGCGTTGGTAGCGCGAAGTCTGGTCCCTGGAAGATCGAATTCTCGTGGCCTTTCCTCTCTGGTATATAAGCCTCTCCGCCTTTTGCTTCTCCAACTCCAGTTTCACGTTGATCTCACCAAGCCAGGAACAAATCATCATACGTTCATAATACTGCACCTTTAGGGTCGCGAATAAGGGGGTGCAAGTCTCGTTTCGTCGAGAGTTTCTATCGATCAGCTGACACGAGAGAATCGAAACAAGGAGCAGTGAGTTGCGAATAGTGCTTAGAAATTATTGTTGCGATGTTTAGCAGATGGATAAACAAGTTGAACTGCCATAAGACCGAGCTATAGATCCTTGAGGAATCAATCGGCGCGTATAGCGAGAGTTGTTTATTGTCTGAAGAACATAATACAAATAACAGGAGCGGTTGGGTAATGATGAGTCTACGATTGCAACCAACATATATATATATATATATATATATATAATAAATATATATATATAGCTGAGATCGATATTGCGAAATTTGACGCCGAGTTTCGAGTCGTTGATCGAACGAGAGCCGCGCCTCAGTCGAGACGGAATAGCTAGCCGAGAATCTCGGGACTATGCTGGGAAAGCAAAAGGGATGAGTTATAAGAGAGGCCTGGGTAAGAGAAGAGATTGAAGAAATAAGGGGGATATATGGTGGAAAATATCGGGTATGTCGAATTCTCCCAGTGAAGTTAAGGGCGCGATCGGCGCAGTATCGTCAGCGTGAAATTATTTGAGTTGCGCCCTTTTCATTGTTTGCCGTTAGCGCGTATACATGGGATAAGGAGAATTCGAAAGGCTGGATTACCCAATGCGGTGGAGCCATCGGAATGATCGCCTCGTCGCTCTTTCGCGTCTTCTGGAGGAGATAGGAGTCGTGGAAGAACGAGCTTGGCTCTCTCTCTCGGTCCTTGGAGCGAGAGACGATTTCTTTCGTTCGCGACAAAAACGAGAGCAAAAGAAAAGAAGAGAGAGAGAGAGAGAGAGAGAGAGAGAAATAGAAAAGGCTATTACGGATTCTCAGGAGCTCTAGTGTACTCGGGAATAGGCTAGAGAGACCCAACACAGACTTTACAGATCAGAGAATGAGAACGAGACGAAGTTCTCTCTAAGTTTCTTCTTGGGTTATCCGAGTCTGCCTCACTGGCTCTCCGACTGATCAGTTTCTCATCGTGTCTCAGGTGTCTCTTGTTTATTCTCGAAACGAGGCGAAAAGTCTGTATCGATTCAAGGAACAATCCGTAGAAAATTCACCCTCCATGAGTGGAATTCACCGTGGTAAACTCTATTTGCCACTGATATATCCCGCGGGAGTCTTCCTAATTTTTACGAAGAATCCTTTCAATGCGATGAGATCGAACGAAAAACGTTTGAGCCGCAGCTGGCAGATATAAACAAGAATCGATAGGGTCAATCATCGCGATTGGTTTGATCCAATCGATTCTCAAAAATTCCAAACTTTTTCCAGCATTATTTGCATCGTCTGGTTTCAACCATCACAGTCGTTGATCCAACTATAATGGGGTTAACCCGACTGACCTCTTTCGGTTACTTTCTTCTCAGTGCCTCCTTCTCCCTTTCGTCATATATCTTTATACGCAGCAGAGAGCCCCAAAAATCTTTCCTACAATCTAAGACGCACAGCAGTTGGGTCATATATATCTACTCGTCCAATCGACAACTCAATCGCTTCTCCTCAGCTATATATAATCATCGCGAAACTCTCCTCTCCATATCTTGGGTCAATATTTCGATTGCCTTGAGATATATATAGTTCATCTGCCAATATTAACTTTTGCCAAAATATTTTCATCACACCGTGGACTCTTTCCGCAACTTTAATGCCTGCCAGTCACTCCGGGAGGGGGGGGGGGGGGGCATCTTCCTCACAGCCTCGGCCAAGTGTTAACAGATAACAATGTGTCGTGCCTCGTTGGCTCGTGCGACTTTTCCGATATAGCTCGTATAAAAAACTCTCCGATTTTCACCCCCCCTCGACATCGTATATACGACGAGACCTTTCCGTGACTTTCGATCCTCCAAGTTTTCTCCTCCTTGTGGCGCATACCGGCGATGAAGACCGCTTCGTCGTCCCCGTTACAGGACTATAGGCATTCTTCGTGTGTAACGTTAGAGCCCCGCGGCTATCAATTCTCTTCGACTCGAATGAACTAATGCGTCACGTCAGCGAGAACCCGAACCCCAAAAGTCAACCGTTCAACGATCCCTTTATCCCCCCTCTCTCTCTCTCTCTCTCTTTCTTTCTCTATCTCTCTCTCTCTCTCTCTCTCTCTGCCTTTGTTTATTCTCCCAGCTTGGGAAATGCCAGCAACGAGCTCAAAGCTGATGTGTCTACATGCGAGGAGGGGTATATACACGTAAATGTGAAAAGCGACATGACGCGCTATCGGTGCGACTATATCGTCAAGCGAATTGACCGATCATCTTGATCCCCAATAGCCAGGGATCGTGTTATCTCCGATGCTTATCAAAAGTTCTTCCGGTATATAAATGCCATCGGGAGCAAAGCTCTCCCTTGCCCGCGAATCTCATTTCCTGTCTGAAATTTCTTCGTGCTGAAGGTCATCGATGAAAATGCTCTCGCTGAATCGGCGATTCGGGTGCGGAAGTTGAGAGAGAGAGAGAGAGAGAGAGAGAGAGAGAGAGAGAGGACTTTCTTCACGAATAGCTCGCAGTCCCGTAGTTCTAGCCAAAAAAAGTAGATTCATAATACAATCTTCTACGGAATTAAATTAAAATTGGTGAGACGCGAGGGATCGAGCTTCAGCCGCCATTTTGGATAACACGTTTTATCAAATATCTCGCGAATCTTTCATCGTACGTTAAAAATAGTACAAACCTTTTTTGTAGATAATCAAATTCCCTAAAACTTTTATTCGTAACTTTTTCCTGCAAAGCGCAGCGTTTTTTTTTATATTTATAGCACGGCAAACTTTTCCAATCGCGTCACCATTTTTACTGCTCGGAAAAGTTCACCGCGCTATAAATCGAAAACCACGAACTGCACAGGAAAAAGTTTCTCATAAAAGTCGAAGGGAATTTCATTATCTACAAAAAAGATTTCGATTATTTTTGTCGTACGATAAACGGTTCACGAGATATTCGATGAAACGTGTTCTCCAAGATGGCGGCTGAAGCTCGATCTCCACTTGCGTCCCGCCAGCTTGAATTTACACTCAGGGAACCCCCGAATCTTTTCCAAAAGCACAATCAATTCTCCAGATTGCGGAAAAGAACGGCCAGAATGATTGGATCACTAAATCCAGAGCTGGATTAGTTCAGATATGTGTGGGGCTCGTAACTTATAGCGTTGAATCGCGGGGAACGAAGCACGAGAGAGAGAGAGAGAGAGAGAGAGAGTCGATGCGTCCGCACGCAAGCTTTCGATGAAAGAGTGTATCGCCGATGTCACGGTGATCCCCAGGGAAATAATTTATGGTGGCATGAGGGGACATGAAGGCGAATGATGATCGTAAAATTACCACGATATATTATGCAACCTCGAGAAGCTCTTGGGGGAGCGGGGAGGGGGCTCTCTTGTAGATTCTTCTTATTCGTTTTTTAATGTGCCAACGTGCGACTACGCGTCTGCGATGTGCGAAATATATTCTCAAGTGCTTGAATTTCCGGTCTAACGTACGACAGTAATAAAATGAAACGTTGCGCGATTTTTATTTCCTCGTTCAAGACTCCGGGGTGGGGTTAATACGAAGGAATAAGATGCAAATTCGACACTCGCAGTATATCGTTCTCGTATTTCCCCCCCCCCCCCCCCCCCCCCCCCCCCCCCCAACTTCGAGAAAATCCTACTGCGCGAACTTTCCGAACACGAGAACTCGTCGTACGAAAAGCTTTCGCAATGCTCAAAAATTACGTGGGATTCGTATGAGGGAAAAGTTGGAATTTACATATTTGCTTCTTCATCTCAGTTTGTTAGTCCGGTCCGATGGGGTTTTTTTTTTTTGGCAGCTGGAACTCAAAGCTGGCCCAATCGATTGACGACCCTGCGGTGGGAGAGGATTCTTTGAGATTTTGAGGAGAGCAAATAATGTGGTCGTTTTGTATACGCACCGAAAAGAAATGATACATAATGCTAACCATAAATTTATGGTTCAGCTACATCGTAAGAATTGTAAGAAATAAAAATTGCAAGGAAGGATTGGGAAAGCGAAGTAAGAAAATGAAAACGAAAGTGTCTTTTTTTACTCGAGGACTTTCTTTCATCTCTTTCCTCCAGCCCCCGACGAATTTACGTAACCTCTTCTGCGGGAGAGCTGTCCGTTGAACTCGGTCATAACTTCAACGACAATCCGAAAAGCTTCGGTGCCAGCTTTATCCGGCTGTTTCACTGTTTTGGCTCTGGCTTGCCGGTTGCAAGGGGCTTTGTCGTCCTTCCAGTCATTTCTACTTCCTACCATAGTCTCATTCTCAGCGTTGAGGAGACACCGCAAACCCACCCAAACATACTTTCCTCCGTCTCGCTCTCTCTCTCTCTCTCTCTCTCTCTCTCCCTCTCCCTCTATCTCCCTTATACGCTTTCTCATTGTCCTTTCTCGTTCTCACATCTCATTCCTCCAACAACTGCTTTACTGTAAACAGCACACACTCACTCTCTCTCTCTCTCTCTCTCTCTCTCTCTCTCTCTCTCTCTCTCTCTCTCTCTCTCTCTCTCTCTCTTGCTCTTTCTCAAGTCCCTGGGGACCATTGTAGGAAAATTTGAGATGCTTGAAATTACCCAAGATGGCTGTATATGTACTCCTGGGTATCCCCTCGTATACGTACTTGTACAACGACCTTTAATTAATTGTGTTATTTTATTACCTATGCAACCGCTGTTTACTGTGCTATACATTGTGCTCTCGTAACATCGCAGAGCTTGAAACACAGTGCAGACTCGTGTATTTTCTTCATCCTCCGTAGGAAAGTCTCACCTTCCCTTCTTCCTTCATACCCCTCGCGAGTGCGAAACTCTCACGCAGCTCGCCCCCCCCCCCCTCCTCCACCAAACCGTAGAATTGAATGTCCGCAAATTTTTTTTAAGGGATGAGGGGAAAAAAAAAGGATAATCTTTCCATTATTATCAATTGACGAAAATCATGATTGTGTTCTCTGAATACTTTTAATCGTTTGCTTTGTTCTCACTCCGCTGTCCTTGGATCCGAAAATTCGATGAATTTTTTCTCAATTATATAATTGCTCCGAATTATTATTAATTATTGCAGCACGAAGAATAATTATATCTTCGAATTAAAATCGCATTTTGTAATTATAAATTATATTCGTATAGTATGAAGATTTTTTTAAATTTTATTTTTTAGTGGATTATCAAAAATCATTTTGACTTTTCATTCATTTATTTTATCATCTTAAATCAAGCACACGCATGAAGATAATTTTTCTTTTTCACTTCGACATTTTCATGACGAAAAAAAAAAAAAAAAAAAATGGACTTTGAATAAAATTTTCAATAAACAATAACGTACCCCGCAGGGACATTAAAAAAAAAACGTACCGCAATATCACTCTGGGTTTTCTCTCGATTTCTCGATGCTCGACTCTCTCCGTGGCCTTTTTTTTTTTTTTTTTTTTTTTTTTTTCAAATAAGTTATCATTAGCTCGAGCGCGCGGGCTCTCTCTGTGACGTTTCTCTCGGCGTATCTCCCCGTATATAATACGTTCCGTGGGACGAAAAACCATCGTGGATCGTGTGCCAGGTACGATGGGTCATGCCTCGTGTCCATATATTACGTATAATGCCTCCGGTATACACGAGGGTGTTCTTCGCTTTCTTTAAGGGATGATTTTGATTGATGGCACTTGCCTTTCTCTCCTCGCTCGCATCTTCATCCTTCCACCTTTACTTTTTTTCTTTCTTTCTTTCTTTCTTTTTCTTCATCGGCCTCGTCTTCGACAGTGAGGTCTCACTCGCCATAGCTCGGAAAACTACCCCGCCCGCCCTTCCCTCATAGCAGAAAATAACACCCTTGTCGTTTGTCATTCAGGCAGTCATGACGTTGAGAGCGTCTCCCTCGTATATTCGTTTACTCTTTTATTTTATTTTTTTTTGACAATAATAATAATAATAATTTTACCAAATATCGGAGGATCGGACGCAGGCGTCTTGGATGAGAAACTCAGTTAATCCACCCCCTGGATAAGCTTGTGACGTAAAAATAATGATAACACGAGACGGAGCAGTTTGGACAATCTGGTGGGCTTTTTGGCTCGAATTTTATTGCGTACGGTGCGTTAAAGGGATGAAAAGAGAGAGAGAGAGAGAGAGAGAGAGAGAAAAAATATTTCTCGGGGATGAAACCCTCGAGGGTTTAGCAAAAGAGATCCCGCAGGATTGAGAGATAAGAAGAGAAAAAAAGAAGACTTTTTCCCGGGATAAAGTAGTGCAAGCACACACGATTATGTGTAACTCAACGAGGACGTATGCTTTTATTTTTATTTTATTTTATTTTTTTTCGTTCCTCCGACGCGTTATCCAAAAGTCCTTGCCACCCTTGTTCTCCTATTCGCAAACTAGCACGCTATTTTCTCATTTTAACGACGCGGAGAACACGAACGATGAGGCAAAACCGCAGTCACAGACTTTCCCCAGCATCCGGAAATTCGTTTATCTCTCTCTCTCTCTCTTTCTCTCTCTTTCTCTTATGCAGACACGTTTTCTGTGCGGGATTTTTTTTTCTCTTTGCATAATCAGGACCACCGGATCGAGGATCCAGAGAAGAAAAATGTGACTCTGCAGTCTCATCTCTGTCCTCTCTCTCCCCCACAGCCTACACCAGCCATCGCGGTAACACTTTCGTAGACATTAATTTTTATTACGACCTTTTTCTCATTTCGTGGGCGAGGGGGGGGGGGGGGGGGGGGGGAGGATCCCCGGACTCTCAGGTACAGCGCGATATTTTTTCGTACGCTTTTGTACAACAATAATTACTCCCCGACGCAATTATAATGATATCTAATGAAACGGGTTTCGGGAATGGCATGTACGAAAAGGTGGATTAAAAAAATATATATTTTTTTTTATCTCCTTTTTTTTGCAAGCCTAAAAGGGTTGCGTGTGACTTCATTCTTTCCAACAGCAAGGGAGAAACCTTTTATAGAATTTTGCGAAATTAAAATACAATATATATGTTCGTATATATGTATATATATACCGAGTATTATGTAATTTAGGGATTGCGGACTCGCTGTTTTAATGGCAAAAAAATTAAATTTATGAGTCAGCGCTTAAAAAAGTGTGGCTCGTGATTCACCATGTGCGCTAGAGGTCAGAAGCGTTGAAGCGAATAGTTCTATTTCGGGAGAGAGTACGAATATAAAAATGGGTTTTTTGAGTGAAAGTTGGGATGAAAATTCAATAAACTACGATTCAGCAGTTTATTTTCACGGTAATCAGTGTCCGATCGATTATTAATTTCATTCTCAGTCTTCATTACAACTCGAGAAACGATGGCGAGAGTCGGAGACAAAATTGTCATCAATGATTGCCTCTTGGGGCGGGGAGGAATGAGGTATTTCGTATTCTGGTATTTTTTTTCCGCATCCTCTTCCAATTTTGCGTAAAAAAGGTCCTTTGCCGCAGTCGCCTACGACCGTTAGTTTTCGAGATAATAAATATACAAAATTCGGGACCCGTGTATGAGCTACACGATTCGTGTGTAGAATACACGAATCGTGTGTCATACACGAATATTCGAAAATTCATATCTCCCAAACTATCGGTCGTATCGACTGGCACTATGGGACATTTTTCGTTCAAAATTAGTTGGTCTGTCGGAAAAAAAATACTGACAGTCGAAAAAATTAATAATGTCAACGAACTATTGTTAATAAGAATTTTTTTCGATCCTTACAGTCAATAAATTGCCCCCACTCATTCCAGATAATTGTGAATGAAACAAAAACGAAAAAAAAAAAAAAATAGAACAAATTAATATTAAGCCAAAGTCTTCGTATCTCGGCTCGCTTACGTACTGCGCGACGCCGCGCTCTCTTTGCGAGAATGATCTCGATGGAATGCGCCACGCAGCGGCCGCCGCCGCAACTAACTAAAAAAGAATCCATAGTTTCGATTATAATAGAGCGTTTAATATTTAGAAAAATTCTACATTAAAAAAAAACGTCACTACGACGACTAATTTTACTTAGTTCCGGTACGAAAAAAATTATTCTTAATGCAACATAAATATTTTCCTTCGCTATACTTTCATTGTTATGATCCTTTAGTCGCTACATTGATTCAGATTTCTCTCGGTGATGGTACTCTTTTTTCATATATATACATATATATATATATGTATTTTATATTCGTCGGGTCAAACCGGACGATGGGAGGATAACAGAATTTCATGAGACAAAGAGAGAAAGCATTTCGTGCGTATACGCAGAGATATCTCGGAGGGTCGGATGAAATCCACGAGCTGTATTGTTCGTTGTATCCTATTCTCATTTATTCTTCGTTATATGTCTTTTTTGTTTTGTTTCTTTTTGTTATTGTTTTCTTTTCTTTGGTATATGCTCGTTCTCTCGACGGTCTTTCTCCTATTTTCTATATATATATATATATATGAAAGAGAGAAAATATAATACGAGAGGTGAAATTTCTCGAGTCGTCGCGGAACGCTGTTCCCTTCGTCCTGAGAACGCTAGGGCTTGTCCCCATGACTATTTCTTTGCCCTTATACGGGGACCATTTGTTCTCGCGAGCATTCCATCAGGACTTACAATCGAGGATTCCACTTTCAACGATATAGGTGCGGCGGGGGGGGGGGGGGGGGGGGGGTAGTTTACCCTTGAATCCCCCGTATCTCGATTCACCGCGTCCATTCTTGTTGTTACCGTGAGAGCGATATAACGAGCGTGACTCTCGAAATACATCCCTTGCCCCTCTTCTCTTGTTCCACGCGACTATCCAATTACCTGCCTCTCGTTTCCCCTATGGTTTCGTGTTCCATGTATGACGCCCCCCCCCCCCCCCCCCCCCTCGCCCCTTCGTTCGTTTGTTTTAATAAGCCATACGAAGATGGGCCTGCGAGAATTAATTAAAAGAAGAAGAAAAAAAAAAAGGCAAACATGCTTTCATGAAAATATGTAATAAGCGGTCATCCAACCCAGTAATGATCACGGAGTCCCGTACGAGTCTAGAATTTTCTGAATTTTTTTTTTTTTAATAATAAAAAATTCACGAGTCATGCAAAATAGAATGCAGCTAATGAAAATTGCAACGTAAACAAATCGCTTTGATTCACGAGAGAGCCGAAGAACGCAATCAGCTCAAAATCGAACGAGAGTCGCATAGCGGATAATGTAAAGTCGATTCGCAGTAAGAAAAAAAAAAAAAAAAAAGAGGATATTGCTCGAGTACCTAATTTGAAATTTGATGAAAAAAAAAACGAAAATTCACGCAAATTTTCAACCTCCCCGTTTCACCTTGAAATTTCCCCGGAGACGCATCGCCCGCATCCCGCTGCCCATTGACCGAACAAACTTTCCCCAGTCACGCGTGGGGCTACTTTTTTTCTTCTATTTTTTCATCTTCGATCGAAAATTGGCCGATCGTGTGTACCCGCGCGAGGCTGTGCGCGAAACGATCGGTACATCCGGTGCTATATTTTCGGTCACGTATAAAATCGTCCCGAGCCAACGAAACGGGGAAAAGTGTCGAAAGGTCGGGGGCAAAAAAAAAAGATGGCAAGCGAGGAAAAGGGATGAAAAAGACACCAAGAAAAAAAAAAAAAACGAGGATTCTACGAATGTTGGGCAAGACAGGGCAGAGGGCTGGAAATCGTAAAAAATTTTTTCGATAAATGAGAGTGCGGTACACACGTTCGGGAGATTCGGTGAGGGTTGTTTCTCGGGGCTCATAAATAGAAATAGGAGAGGGACATTGCGCCCCGAAGGTTAGCAAAATGTAGATGCGGTATGGAGAGTCGCGAGGTAAGGGTGGTTTTTAGGGGTCGAAGATGGGGGGTAGGGGGTAGTTTAATTTTGATCCGGTACTACGCAGCACTTTCTCGACCCTTTCGGCAATGAGACTCTCCCTCTCTCTCTCTCTCTCTCACTCTCTTTCTCTATCCCTCTTTCTCTTTCACACATTTCTCGAGCTCCAAGTTTTCGCTCCTTTTCTCCATTCTCACCGGTCGAATTATACGGAAGGGAGGAGGTCAGAGTGGCGAGGAGTTTCGCGCAAAACTTTCGAGCCAGTTGAGCGCAAAAAAGAAAGCAAGGGAGAAAAAGTAAAGGGGTTGAGGAGTTGGAATTCGTTGCTTCCGGAGCTTCAAAAGCTTTTTAATTCTCTCTCTCTCTCTCTCTCTCTCTCTTTCCTCCCCTCTTCTCCTTTTCAACTCGCGAGCCAGTAATTTTTGCAAAGTGCGTGAACGGATAACGGAACTCGAATGGGATGAGCCCTTTTTTTTTTGTTCCTCTCGTCTTTATTTCGTCCTTGAAAAGGAAAAAAAAAAAGATTCGCAAGTAAAGCTCGTTATGGAGAATAGTCGGAGGGAAAGATTTTTTTTTTCTTCTCGTCACTTCATTCGGTGATGATTTCCCCGGTTTCGAGGACAGTATCGAGGAAGCGAAGTTTCAAATAATTTTTTTATTTTTTCTTTTGCTCAAATTCACTCTATGAGCCTGAATCGAATTTCGATTTTTGTTTTTACGAACGACAGCTCGTTTTTTTTTTTTTTTTTTTCTTTCGGATATCAACAAATCGAATGATTGTAGAATTGAAAAAAAAAAAAAGCAAATTATTCAATCTCTCGCCCCTTCCTCGACGACTCTCCATCCCTCTTTCTTCTGGCTTTCAATTTCTGCTTTAAAAAATTTTTTTCATTCCATTGTGTACCTCGAAAAAGAGCCAAGTTCGAGTTTTAATGTTTGAAAAGAACGCGCGGGTACGCGCAAAATTGCTGATTATATTTCGGCCCGAGGCTAAATGGGGGGTGCGCGCGCAACAGGAAGCAAAAAAAGAAATGGGAATAAAAAATTTCTCCCTTCGATCGGACGAAGACGATGCATAATGCCGGTGAGAGCTGCAGGGGTTGAGAAAGTGAGCAGAGATAAGCCGTGCTTGGTCGCGCAGTGGCTCCTCGGGGAATGGTGTGAAAAAAAAAAAAAAAAAAATTCCCGAAGTATAAAAACCCGAAGAGGTTTTTGTGAGGAGAGAGAGAGAGGGGGTCCTGGTTGGCGCATATATTTATCCGTTAACAATTTCGCGGATGGAAAATCTGCACGAGCGGCAACGTCTCGAGACGCTTTATCGATATTTTCGAGCATGTGATGCACACACCTATTATATATTTTATATCTATATAAAAGCACAGAGACTCGTTATATTCGTCTGAGGATAAGTCCCCGGTCTCCTTGAAGAGATTTGAAGAAAGCCGAAACTGCTGGAGAATTTTTTTTTTTTTTTTTTCCCCCCTCGGGCACACATCTGTGCTCTCTCCACTAGGCCATACGCTCCTCGAGGAATTTTCGACACGAGGGGGATCATCGTTATCTCGAATATCGATCGATATCTCGAGTGGAAAATCTCAATGAGAGAAGCGAGGCCAGAATCTTCGAAAAAATGAAAAAAAAAAAAAAAAAAAACAAGCTAAAAGTTCGAAAGTTGAAAATTCTTTTGTCCAAAAATTTCACAAAAATTTTCAACCCTCCCTCGACGAGATCGTATCTTCGTCAATCTTGGCCTTCCGCGCAGAGGCGTTTACCTCTATGCTGAAGCTGAAAATTCAATTTTTCATATTCATTGCTGTCACGATTTTTTTTTTTAATTTTTCGAAATAATCGTCCCGATTGCTCTTTGAGTTTCTTCATTCATCAGATATTAATAATATCTTGAAAATAAAAAAAACAAAAATATATACATATCCAACCCTTCCCAATAAGCAACAATACGATATTTCAGAAAATGTGGTCTATAAGTTTCTCTCGTGCGCACACAATTCGATGTCATGTGTTCCCTTTTTACTCACTGGCTTGAGACAAAGCCACGACTTTGCCATAAATACAAATGGAAGGAAAATAGAAGCCGAGTGTGTCGTTTGCTCTTACTTTTGGTGTTTTTATTTTTCATTTTTTTTTATTTCCCGAGTCGTTCGCACCCGTTTCGAAGAGTCGCGAGTCTATTTTTCCAACCTCTCGAGAGCCCACCATATACCAACCGTGTGTGAGCGCACTACCGCGATATATCTTGTTTAAAGTTATCGGCTAGCTAGTTATCCTGAGTGATTGCTTCTCAGCCTCGGTGCAAATTTTCCCACACACACACACACACACACACACACACACTTACATATATATATATATATATATGTGTGTGTGTGGCAATATACAAAGAACAGATATACACATATTTATACATACTTACATATATATATGTAAGTATGTATAAATATGTGTATACCTGTTCTTTGTATATTGCCAAGTAAGCGTACACCCTCGCAGACTTCTTGAGATATTTCCACCCTCACTTTTTCTCAGTCACGTGGGAAAGGCAAAGGAAGTCCTGATAACCTCTCCAGAGAGAGAGAGAGAGAGAGAGAGAGAGAGAGAGAAAGAAAGGAGAAAGGGAGCTTTGTCAGTCTCTCTTTCTTCCTTTACATCCCCGGAAATTTAAAAACATTGGGGTGCTAAAACCAGAAGCTATGACTTACCCCTATACATTCATAAAGTACCCTTGAGAATTTTTCTCTGATAAATCATCATTTGCCCAATGAACGTCGTACAGAGCAAAGAAACTCGACTCTCGACTTATACGAGTATCTACCACTAACATTTATTCTTCCTTCTCCATGCCCCCTCTTCTCCTTTCAACTTCGAAAAAGAAGCTTTCGTTAACATAAAAAAATGTTTTTTTTTCGCCCTTTCATGATTTTATGTAAAAAAAATATCCCGATGGATTTCCCCTCAAGAGAAAAAAAAAAATTGAATTGAATTTGCGTATCGGCAAATGCGTGGAATTTTGTTTCTCTTTTTTTTTTTTTTTAATTTTTTTTGTCTTTTTTGACAAATTATCAAATTTTGCAAAAGGAAAAAAAAAAATCGTCCAAATGTCCGTTTAACCGATTTCTTATTTTTCATGACAAATGTTTCATAGATTTAACGAAATAAAACATTGGAAAAATAAAAAATTGCCTCATTCAATTATCCGAATTATTCGTCGTTGATTTTTTTTTTTTTTTCGTATCTGAGAGCCCGCGAGTTTCACGACGATGCGAACGTTTTTATTTATCCTCCGCTCTAACCAAAGTAGCAACGTTCAAGTAGTAAAGGACTCGTTTGGTCGGACCATGCGTTTTCTCGACTCTGTGGCTTCTGTGAGTTTGCCCAACTGGATTTTTCATCTCTTTCACGTTGCTCATCGTGAATTATGGATCCTCTTTCTCTCTTTATCTTTCTCACACGTGCACACACACACACACACACACACACACACACACGTGATCCGAGAATTTTGCCAGTATGACCTTTGCTCGCGTTAAACGAGAGGAAAGCTCTCTTTCCTTGGTTTCGTGAGGCTGTAACACATTCTTTCTCATCTCCCTTGCTTCGTGCTCTTCTTCAGGGTTTACGTATTATTCTCTCTGTATTTTCCACGTGTGGCTAAGTACCTGTCCGGCTTGTCAGCTCGAAGCTTCGCGAGAGAAAGAGAGAGAAAGGGGTCTTCGTGTGCTTTTTTGCTCTCTTTTTTTTTTTCTTTACTCATTCCTCGTTCCCTTTTGACGAGTAGAATGTCGATCACGTGGCGTGTGAAGCATCGCTTTGTCTCACGAGAGTCTCTCTCTCTCTCTCTCTCCCTCTCTCTCTCTCTCTCTCTCTCTCTCTCTCACCTATACTCACTTATTCCTTTTTCTATCGTTCTCTCTTCAGTCACGATGCCTATAGTCATTTGTCCTGACTGATTGCCTCTCGATCCGGCAAACGTTCTGCGGCACGATTTTTCTTCCAATGCCAAGAGATGCCGTAGCATGGCGAACAAAGGCACGGGGGAGGTTGAGAGGCTCGTGGTGGCTGTGGCAGAGAAATAAGGGATGAAAAGAGTCGCAGAAGTCTGAGCTTGTCTGTGGGCGTGGAAAGAAATAAGTACCTGTCTGACTCTTGTGTCTACCGGGCTGGCTGCGGTGACGAGAGACAGAGAAAGAGAGAGAAGGAGAGTGAGAGAGAGAGAGAGAGAGAGAGAGAGAGAGAGAGAGAGAGAGAGAGAGAGAGAGAGGGCTAAAATAAGGGGATGAGAAAATTTTCTAGCAATGATGAATCGACTGGAAAGACTCGAAGGATAATAATACTGGAGAAAAGACAAAAGAGCCAAGAGCTACAGGAAGTCCATTATTTTTATTTGTTTTTTCTCGAGATCCTCGCTGTTTATACTTTGTTGCTTCCTCACAGGTAAGCTTTTTATAGATAAAATATATATCTCGTTTCGAGATATTCATGCCCCGAGTCCTTGAAATTCCTCAAAAAATAGTCAGACTATCGTATTTTCTCATACCAAGACTGTCCAAAAAAATATTTCTCATCCATCGGCATACGAATTTGTTAATTATGAAAAAATTCAACGAATCCGAGCATAAGATTTAATTGATCTTGATGAATCTTGGCTCATTTTCCTTCCTCACAAATTCTCACTCTTCTCAATGATTTTTCAATTATAAATTTTTTTTTTGACAAATAACAGCCATTTACTTACGCACAAACTTCGCAATCACCCTGAGCTTAAAACCTAATTCAATGGCTATATCATTTTGAAATTTCGGTTTTCGAAAATTTTTTAATTTTGAAAAATGAAGGAAAAATCGTAAATTTTGAATATGTTTTTCGTAAAAACGTTGTATATTACAATTAAGAAGTTTCCAGGGCATTGAAAGAATAGTTTCGTGAATTAAACCTTTACTCCGAAAACCGAAATTTCAAAATGATAAGAAAATTTTCAAAAAATTCATGCGTAGTCAGAAAAATCAACGAATTCATTTCACATGATAAAAAAAAAAACATAACCCAAAAATTTGTTAAACAATGTTTTGTTCAAACAATTTATTGATAATTTTTGGGCATTACTATTATTAAAAAGTAATCTTCGTATCGTCTTTACTGTGGTTGAATTTTTTTCCGATTTTTATCTTATCATAAAGTATGCAATATCGTTGACGAGAGTCACTTTTCGTTGGGAGGACGTTTAAGAAAAAGGAAGAAGGAAAAATATCTCTCGTGCAATTGACGAAAATTAGGCCATCACTTTTAGCAATTATAATTATTACATAATCCAAAATAATTATAATTAACAATGATATCGATGATCAATTTTTTATAATTGTAATTATTCCAAAATTCATTGACATTTCTTTGTCTCTTTTATTTTGAAACTCGAACAATTTTTTCCGATACGTTCGAGTGACCGTAACATGTACTGGTGAAGCCTTGAAGAAAAAAAATGTAATTAGTCACAGTGGAAGCGAGCAATTAGTCATTGGGGGTGAAAGCATCAGGTGCAAACGCGTGCCAAACGGTCTAACGACACAAACCCACACACACACACACACACACACACACACACACATGCATAGAGACAGGCAGCCTTGATTCATTTCGTTAATTAACTTTGGTACGTATACTTAGCGAAGAAACGTGCTGATATAGGGTGAAATTGGGGCAGTCGTAGCAATATTCATCCCTAAAACATCCCTCCCCCCGTCCCTTCCCCTCGTCAACGTGTTCACCACGCGTTAAGGCAGTCGCGTGGTCTCGATTACGTAAACCTCTTATACGTCTCCATTATACACTCGAGCATACATTCACACTCATGGGGCTCTCCGAGTCCACTAAACCGTAAGATTTTCATTTAAAAAAATTCCAGCCACGATCCGACGTGTCAGGATTATCGACGAATTATTTCAGATTTTTCAGGTTCATAATTTAGCCGGAAAAAAATGACCAAACACCGACGAGTCTCATTTCTCGAACCTGAAAAAACGATATTCGAGTGATGTTTTTTTTTTTTTCCTGCCTGAACGAACCGTTCGAAAAATCGGAATTAATTCACACGTACCTACGACACTTTGAGGTAATATGTAAAAAAAAAAAAAATTTTAAGTACGTTTGTACAAGGTAGTATACGCCAGAGTACTGAGCACAAAATATTTATTTTCTCCCTCAGTAATTCCTTGGTATTTCTCCCTTCGTATTCTGCCTTGGTACAGGCTTCCTACTCTTTCGCTACAAATATTTCGATTTTTTGTAAGTATTGATTATTTTACCAATAAATCTATTAAATCCAGGTGTCGATCGGTTTTATAGTTCGTCTCTACACAGAAGAATACCCCCGAGTAACGAAAAAAAAATTTTCATGTCTGTCGTGTGCAAATATAGAGGCTTTCTTGCATTTCGCTACCAATATTCCAGATCTTTCAAAATATTGATTCTTTTACCCATGAAACTATCAGATCCGGGTGTCGATCAGTTGTATAGTACGTTTGTACAAAGAAGTATACGCCAGAGTACTGAGAATAAAATATTTCTTTTCTCCCTCAGTATTTCCTTGGTTTTTCTACCTTGGTATTCTTCCTTGGTACAGGCTTCCTACTCTTTCGCTACAAATATTTCGATTTTCTCTAAGTATTGATTATTTTACCAATAAAACTATTAAATACAGGTGTCGATCGGTTTTATAGTTTGTCTCTACACAGAAGAATACTCCAGATTAACGGAAAATAAAATTTTCATTACTGCCATGTGCAAATATAGAGGCTTCCTTGCATTTCGCTAACAATATTCCAGATCTTTCAAAATATTAATTCTTTTACATATAAAACTATCAGATCCGGGTGTCGATCAGTTTTATAGTACGTTTGTACAAAGAAGCATACGCCAGAGTACTGAGAAAAAATTATTCTTTTTCTCCCTCAGTATTTTCTTGGTATTTGTACCTTGGTATTCTTCCTTGGTACAGGCTTCCTTCTCTTTCGCTACAATTATTTCGATTTTTTCTGAGTATTGATTATTTTACCAATGAAACTATTAAATCCAGGTGTCGATCGGTTCTATAGTTCGCCTCTACACAGAAGAATACCCCAGAGTAACGGAAAAAAATTTTTATCTCTGCCATGTGCAAATATAGAGGCTTCCTTGCGCTTCGCTAGCAATATTCCAGATCTTTTAAAATATTGATTCTTTTACCCATTAAACTATCAGATCCGGGTGTCGATCAGTTTTATAGTACTATTTTACGAAAAAGCATACGTTAGAGTATTGAGAAAAAAATTTCCCTTTTCTCCCTCAGTATTTCCTTGGTATTTCTACCTTGGTATTCTTCCTTGGTACAGGCTTCCTTCTCTTTCGCTACAATTATTTCGATTTTTTCTGAGAATTGATTATTTTACCAATAAAACTATTGAATCCAGGTGTCGATCGGTTCTATAGTTCGTCTCTACACAGAATATTACCCCAGAGTAACGAAAAAAAAATTTTCATGTCTGTCGTGTGCAAATATAGAGGCTTTTTTGCATTTCGCTAACAATATTCCAGATCTTTCAAAATATTCATTCGTTTACCCATAAAACTATCAGATCCGGGTGTTGATCAGTTGTATAGTACGTTTGTACAAAGAAGTATTCGCCAGAGTACTGAGCAAAAAATATTCCTTTTCTCCTTCAGTGTTTCCTTGGTATTTCTACCTTGGTATTCTTCCTTGATACAGGCTTCGTACTCTTTCGCTACAATGATTTCGATTTTTTCTGAGTATTGATTATTTTGCCAATGAAACTATCAAATCCAGGTGTCGATCAGTTTTATAGTTTGTCTCTAAACAGAAGAATACCCCAGAGTAACGAAAAAAAAATTTTCATGTCTGCCTTGTGCAAATATAGAGGCTTTCTTGCATTTCGCTAACAATATTCCAGATCTTTCGAAATATTGATCCTTTTACCCATGAAACTATCAGATCCGGGTGTCGATCAGTTGTATAGTACGTTTGTACAAGGTAGTATACGCCAGAGTACTGAGCACAAAATATTTATTTTCTCCCTCAGTAATTCCTTGGTATTTCTCCCTTCGTATTCTGCCTTGGTACAGGCTTCCTACTCTTTCGCTACAAATATTACGATTTTTTCTGAGTATTGATTATTTTACCAATAAATCTATTAAATCCAGGTGTCGATCGGTTTTATAGTTCGTCTCTACACAGAAGAATACCCCCGAGTAACGAAAAAAAAATTTTCATGTCTGTCGTGTGCAAATATAGAGGCTTTCTTGCATTTCGCTACCAATATTCCAGATCTTTCAAAATATTGATTCTTTTACCCATGAAACTATCAGATCCGGGTGTCGATCAGTTGTATAGTACGTTTGTACAAAGAAGTATACGCCAGAGTACTGAGAATAAAATATTTCTTTTCTCCCTCAGTATTTCCTTGGTTTTTCTACCTTGGTATTCTTCCTTGGTACAGGCTTCCTACTCTTTCGCTACAAATATTTCGATTTTCTCTAAGTATTGATTATTTTACCAATAAAACTATTAAATACAGGTGTCGATCGGTTTTATAGTTTGTCTCTACACAGAAGAATACTCCAGATTAACGGAAAATAAAATTTTCATTACTGCCATGTGCAAATATAGAGGCTTCCTTGCATTTCGCTAACAATATTCCAGATCTTTCAAAATATTAATTCTTTTACATATAAAACTATCAGATCCGGGTGTCGATCAGTTTTATAGTACGTTTGTACAAAGAAGCATACGCCAGAGTACTGAGAAAAAATTATTCTTTTTCTCCCTCAGTATTTTCTTGGTATTTGTACCTTGGTATTCTTCCTTGGTACAGGCTTCCTTCTCTTTCGCTACAATTATTTCGATTTTTTCTGAGTATTGATTATTTTACCAATGAAACTATTAAATCCAGGTGTCGATCGGTTCTATAGTTCGCCTCTACACAGAAGAATACCCCAGAGTAACGGAAAAAAATTTTTATCTCGACCATGTGCAAATATAGAGGCTTCCTTGCGCTTCGCTAGCAATATTCCAGATCTTTTAAAATATTGATTCTTTTACCCATTAAACTATCAGATCCGGGTGTCGATCAGTTTTATAGTACTATTTTACGAAAAAGCATACGTTAGAGTATTGAGAAAAAAATTTCCCTTTTCTCCCTCAGTATTTCCTTGGTATTTCTACCTTGGTATTCTTCCTTGGTACAGGCTTCCTTCTCTTTCGCTACAATTATTTCGATTTTTTCTGAGAATTGATTATTTTACCAATAAAACTATTGAATCCAGGTGTCGATCGGTTCTATAGTTCGTCTCTACACAGAATATTACCCCAGAGTAACGAAAAAAAAATTTTCATGTCTGCTTTGTGCAAATATAGAGGCTTTTTTGCATTTCGCTAACAATATTCCAGATCTTTCAAAATATTCATTCGTTTACCCATAAAACTATCAGATCCGGGTGTTGATCAGTTGTATAGTACGTTTGTACAAAGAAGTATTCGCCAGAGTACTGAGCAAAAAATATTCCTTTTCTCCTTCAGTGTTTCCTTGGTATTTCTACCTTGGTATTCTTCCTTGATACGGGCTTCGTACTCTTTCGCTACAATGATTTCGATTTTTTCTGAGTATTGATTATTTTGCCAATGAAACTATCAAATCCAGGTGTCGATCAGTTTTATAGTTTGTCTCTGAACAGAAGAATACCCCAGAGTAACGAAAAAAAAATTTTCATGTCTGCCTTGTGCAAATATAGAGGCTTTCTTGCATTTCGCTAACAATATTCCAGATCTTTCGAAATATTGATCCTTTTACCCATGAAACTATCAGATCCGGGTGTCGATCAGTTGTATAGTACGTTTGTACAAGGTAGTATACGCCAGAGTACTGAGCACAAAATATTTATTTTCTCCCTCAGTAATTCCTTGGTATTTCTCCCTTCGTATTCTGCCTTGGTACAGGCTTCCTACTCTTTCGCTACAAATATTACGATTTTTTCTGAGTATTGATTATTTTACCAATAAATCTATTAAATCCAGGTGTCGATCGGTTTTATAGTTCGTCTCTACACAGAAGAATACCCCCGAGTAACGAAAAAAAAATTTTCATGTCTGTCGTGTGCAAATATAGAGGCTTTCTTGCATTTCGCTACCAATATTCCAGATCTTTCAAAATATTGATTCTTTTACCCATGAAACTATCAGATCCGGGTGTCGATCAGTTGTATAGTACGTTTGTACAAGGTAGTATACGCCAGAGTACTGAGCAAAAAATAATCATTTCCTCCCTCAGTATTTCCTTGGGATTCCTACCTTGGTATTCTTCCTTGGTACAGGCTTCCTACACTTTTGCTACAATTATTTCGATTTTTTCTGAGTATCGATTATTTTACCAATGAAACTATTAAATCCAGGTGTCGATCGGTTTAATAGTTCGTCTCTACACAGAAGAATACCCCAGAGTAACGAAAAAAAAATTTTCTTGTCTGCCTTGTGCAAATATAGAGCTATCTTGCATTTCGCTAACAATATTCCAGATCTTTCAAAATATTGATTCTTTTACCCATGAAACTATCAGATCCGGGTGTCGATCAGTTTTATAGTACGTTTGTACAAAGAAGCATACGCCAGAGTACTGAGAAAAAATTATTCTTTTTCTCCCTCAGTATTTTCTTGGTATTTGTACCTTGGTATTCTTCCTTGGTACAGGCTTCCTTCTCTTTCGCTACAATTATTTCGATTTTTTCTGAGTATTGATTATTTTACCAATGAAACTATTAAATCCAGGTGTCGATCGGTTCTATAGTTCGCCTCTACACAGAAGAATACCCCAGAGTAACGGAAAAAAATTTTTATCTCTGCCATGTGCAAATATAGAGGCTTCCTTGCGCTTCGCTAGCAATATTCCAGATCTTTTAAAATATTGATTCTTTTACCCATTAAACTATCAGATCCGGGTGTCGATCAGTTTTATAGTACTATTTTACGAAAAAGCATACGTTAGAGTATTGAGAAAAAAATTTCCCTTTTCTCCCTCAGTATTTCCTTGGTATTTCTACCTTGGTATTCTTCCTTGGTACAGGCTTCCTTCTCTTTCGCTACAATTATTTCGATTTTTTCTGAGAATTGATTATTTTACCAATAAAACTATTGAATCCAGGTGTCGATCGGTTGTATAGTTCGTCTCTACACAGAATATTACCCCAGAGTAACGAAAAAAAAATTTTCATGTCTGCTTTGTGCAAATATAGAGGCTTTTTTGCATTTCGCTAACAATATTCCAGATCTTTCAAAATATTCATTCGTTTACCCATAAAACTATCAGATCCGGGTGTTGATCAGTTGTATAGTACGTTTGTACAAAGAAGTATTCGCCAGAGTACTGAGCAAAAAATATTCCTTTTCTCCTTCAGTGTTTCCTTGGTATTTCTACCTTGGTATTCTTCCTTGATACAGGCTTCGTACTCTTTCGCTACAATGATTTCGATTTTTTCTGAGTATTGATTATTTTGCCAATGAAACTATCAAATCCAGGTGTCGATCAGTTTTATAGTTTGTCTCTAAACAGAAGAATACCCCAGAGTAACGAAAAAAAAATTTTCATGTCTGCCTTGTGCAAATATAGAGGCTTTCTTGCATTTCGCTAACAATATTCCAGATCTTTCGAAATATTGATCCTTTTACCCATGAAACTATCAGATCCGGGTGTCGATCAGTTGTATAGTACGTTTGTACAAGGTAGTATACGCCAGAGTACTGAGCACAAAATATTTATTTTCTCCCTCAGTAATTCCTTGGTATTTCTCCCTTCGTATTCTGCCTTGGTACAGGCTTCCTACTCTTTCGCTACAAATATTACGATTTTTTCTGAGTATTGATTATTTTACCAATAAATCTATTAAATCCAGGTGTCGATCGGTTTTATAGTTCGTCTCTACACAGAAGAATACCCCCGAGTAACGAAAAAAAAATTTTCATGTCTGTCGTGTGCAAATATAGAGGCTTTCTTGCATTTCGCTACCAATATTCCAGATCTTTCAAAATATTGATTCTTTTACCCATGAAACTATCAGATCCGGGTGTCGATCAGTTGTATAGTACGTTTGTACAAAGAAGTATACGCCAGAGTACTGAGAATAAAATATTTCTTTTCTCCCTCAGTATTTCCTTGGTTTTTCTACCTTGGTATTCTTCCTTGGTACAGGCTTCCTACTCTTTCGCTACAAATATTTCGATTTTCTCTAAGTATTGATTATTTTACCAATAAAACTATTAAATACAGGTGTCGATCGGTTTTATAGTTTGTCTCTACACAGAAGAATACTCCAGATTAACGGAAAATAAAATTTTCATTACTGCCATGTGCAAATATAGAGGCTTCCTTGCATTTCGCTAACAATATTCCAGATCTTTCAAAATATTAATTCTTTTACATATAAAACTATCAGATCCGGGTGTCGATCAGTTTTATAGTACGTTTGTACAAAGAAGCATACGCCAGAGTACTGAGAAAAAATTATTCTTTTTCTCCCTCAGTATTTTCTTGGTATTTGTACCTTGGTATTCTTCCTTGGTACAGGCTTCCTTCTCTTTCGCTACAATTATTTCGATTTTTTCTGAGTATTGATTATTTTACCAATGAAACTATTAAATCCAGGTGTCGATCGGTTCTATAGTTCGCCTCTACACAGAAGAATACCCCAGAGTAACGGAAAAAAATTTTTATCTCTGCCATGTGCAAATATAGAGGCTTCCTTGCGCTTCGCTAGCAATATTCCAGATCTTTTAAAATATTGATTCTTTTACCCATTAAACTATCAGATCCGGGTGTCGATCAGTTTTATAGTACTATTTTACGAAAAAGCATACGTTAGAGTATTGAGAAAAAAATTTCCCTTTTCTCCCTCAGTATTTCCTTGGTATTTCTACCTTGGTATTCTTCCTTGGTACAGGCTTCCTTCTCTTTCGCTACAATTATTTCGATTTTTTCTGAGAATTGATTATTTTACCAATAAAACTATTGAATCCAGGTGTCGATCGGTTCTATAGTTCGTCTCTACACAGAATATTACCCCAGAGTAACGAAAAAAAAATTTTCATGTCTGCTTTGTGCAAATATAGAGGCTTTTTTGCATTTCGCTAACAATATTCCAGATCTTTCAAAATATTCATTCGTTTACCCATAAAACTATCAGATCCGGGTGTTGATCAGTTGTATAGTACGTTTGTACAAAGAAGTATTCGCCAGAGTACTGAGCAAAAAATATTCCTTTTCTCCTTCAGTGTTTCCTTGGTATTTCTACCTTGGTATTCTTCCTTGGTACAGGCTTCGTACTCTTTCGCTACAATGATTTCGATTTTTTCTGAGTATTGATTATTTTGCCAATGAAACTATCAAATCCAGGTGTCGATCAGTTTTATAGTTTGTCTCTAAACAGAAGAATACCCCAGAGTAACGAAAAAAAAATTTTCATGTCTGCCTTGTGCAAATATAGAGGCTTTCTTGCATTTCGCTAACAATATTCCAGATCTTTCGAAATATTGATCCTTTTACCCATGAAACTATCAGATCCGGGTGTCGATCAGTTGTATAGTACGTTTGTACAAGGTAGTATACGCCAGAGTACTGAGCACAAAATATTTATTTTCTCCCTCAGTAATTCCTTGGTATTTCTCCCTTCGTATTCTGCCTTGGTACAGGCTTCCTACTCTTTCGCTACAAATATTACGATTTTTTCTGAGTATTGATTATTTTACCAATAAATCTATTAAATCCAGGTGTCGATCGGTTTTATAGTTCGTCTCTACACAGAAGAATACCCCAGAGTAACGAAAAAAAAATTTTCTTGTCTGCCTTGTGCAAATATAGTGGCTTTTTTTTTCATTTCACTATAAAATCGATCGACACCTGGATTTAATAGTTTAATTGGTAAAATAATTAATACTCAGAAAAAATTGAAATAATTGCAGCGAAAGAGTACGAAGCCTGTACCAAGGAAGAATACCAAGGTAGAAATACCAAGGAAATACTGAAGGAGAAAAGGAACAATTTTTTCTCAGTACTCTGGCGTATGCTTCTTTGTACAAACGTACTATAAAACTGATCGACACCCGGATCTAATAGTTTCATGGGTAAAAGGATCAATATTTTGAAAGATCTGGAATATTGTTAGCGGAATGCAAGGAAGCCTCTATATTTGCACATGGCAGAAATGAAAATTTTATTTTCCGTTACTCTGGGGTATTTATCTGTGTAGAGACGAACTATAAAACCGATCGACACCTGGATTTAATAGTTTTATTGGTAAAATAATCAATACTCAGGAAAAATCGAAATATTTGGTGCGAAAGAGTAGAAAGCCTATACCAAGGAAGAATACCAAGGTAGAAATACCAAGGAAATACTGAGGGAGAAAAGGAATATTTTTTCTCAGTACTCTGGCGTCTACTTCTTTGTACAAACGTACTATACAACTGATCGACACCCGGATCTGATAGTTTCATGGGTAAAAGAATCAATATTTTGAAAGATCTGGAATATTGTTAGCGAAATGCAAGATAGCCTCTATATTTGCACAAGGCAGACAAGAAAATTTTTTTTTCGTTACTCTGGGGTATTCTTCTGTGTAGAGACGAACTATAAAACCGATCGACACCTGGATTTAATAGTGTTATTGGTAAAATAATCAATACTTAGACAAAATCGAAATATTTGTAGCGAAGGAGTAGGAAGCCTGTACCAAGGAAGAATACCAAGGTAGAAATACCAAGGAAATACTGAGGGAGAAAAGGGAAATTTCTTTCTCAGTACTCTAACGTATGCTATTTCGTACAAACGTACTATAAAACTGATCGACACCCGGATCTGATAGTTTTATGGGTAAAAGGATCATTATTTTGAAAGATCTGGAATATTGCTAGCGAATTGCAAGGAAGCCTCTATATTTGCACATAGCAGAAATGAAAATTTTATTTTCTGTGACTCTGGGGTATTCTTCTGTAAAGAAACGAACTATAAAACCGATCGACACCTGGATCCAATAGTTTTATAGGCGAAATTATCAATACGTTGAAAAATCCGAAATATTTGTAGCGAAAGAGTAGGAAGCCTGTACCAAGGAAGAATACCAAGGTAGAAATACCAAGGAAATACTGAGGGAGAAAAGGAATATTTTTTCTCAGGACTCTTGCGTATACTTCTCTGTACAAACGTACTATACAACTGATCGACACCCGGATCTGATAGTTTTATGGGTAAAAGAATCAATATTTTGAAAGATCTGGAATATTGTTAGCGAAATGCAAGGAAGTCTCTATATTTGCACATGGCAGAAATAAAGTTTTTTTTTCCGTTACTCTGGGGTATTCTTCTGTGTAGAGGCGAACTACAAAACCGATCGACACCTGGATTTAATAGTGTTATTGGTAAAATAATCAATACTTAGACAAAATCGAAATATTTGTAGCGAAGGAGTAGGAAGCCTGTACCAAGGAAGAATACCAAGGTAGAAATACCAAGGAAATACTGAGGGAGAAAAGGGAAATTTCTTTCTCAGTACTCTAACGTATGCTATTTCGTACAAACGTACTATAAAACTGATCGACACCCGGATCTGATAGTTTTATGGGTAAAAGGATCATTATTTTGAAAGATCTGGAATATTGCTAGCGAATTGCAAGGAAGCCTCTATATTTGCACATAGCAGAAATGAAAATTTTATTTTCTGTGACTCTGGGGTATTCTTCTGTAAAGAAACGAACTATAAAACCGATCGACACCTGGATCCAATAGTTTTATAGGCGAAATTATCAATACGTTGAAAAATCCGAAATATTTGTAGCGAAAGAGTAGGAAGCCTGTACCAAGGAAGAATACCAAGGTAGAAATACCAAGGAAATACTGAGGGAGAAAAGGGAAATTTTTTTCTCAGTACTCTAACGTATGCTTTTTCGTACAAACGTACTATAAAACTGATCGACACCTGGATCTGATAATTTCATGGGTAAAAGAATCAATATTTTGAAAGATCTGGAATATTGTTAGCGAAATGCAAGAAAGCCTATATATTTGCACAAGGCAGACATGAATATTTTTTTTTCATTACTGTGGGGTATTCTTCTGTTTAGAGACGAACTATAAAACCGATCGACACCTGGATTTAATAGTTTCATTGGTAAAATAATTAATACTCAGAAAAAATCGAAATAATTGTAGCGAAAGAGTACGAAGCCTGTACCAAGGAAGAATACCAAGGTAGAAATACCAAGGAAATACTGAGGGAGAAAAGGGAAATTTTTTTCTCAATACTCTAACGTATGCTTTTTCGTAAAATAGTACTATAAAACTGATCGACACCCGGATCTGATAGTTTTATGGGTAAAAGAATCATTATTTTGGAAGATCTGGAATATTGCTAGCGAATTGCAAGGAAGCCTCTATATTTGCACATAGCAGAAATGAAAATTTTATTTTCTGTGACTCTGGGGTATTCTTCTGTAAAGAAACGAACTATAAAACCGATCGACACCTGGATCCAACAGTTTCATGGGTAAAATAATCAATACTTCGAAAATTTCGGAATATTTGTAGCGAAAGAGTAGGAAGCCTGTACCAAGGAAGAATACCAAGATAGAAATACCAAGGAAATACTGAGGTAGAAAAGGGAATTTTTTTTTTTCAGTACTCTGGCGTATGCTTCTTTGTATAAACGTACTATAAATCTGATCGACACCTGAATCCAATAGTTTCATTGGTAAAATAATCATTACTTCGAAAACTTTGAAATAATTGAAGCAAAGGGGTAGGAAGCCTGTACCAAGGAAGATTACTAAGGCAGAAATACCAAGGGAGACAAGGGAAATTTTTTTCTCAGTACTCTGGAGTATGCTTCTTCGTACAGTTGAACTACTAAACCGATCGACACCCAGATCTAATAGTCTAATGGGTTAAATAATCAATATTTTAGAAGATCCGGAATATTGCTAGCGAAATGCAAGGAAGCCTGTACATTTGCCGAAAGCAGAAAAAGGAATTTATTTTTCGTTACTCTGTGGTGTTTGTCTTTGTACGGACGAACTATGAAATCGATCGGCATCCGGATCCGATAGTTTTATGGGTAAAATAATCAAAACTTCTAAAAATTCGAAATATCTGTAGCGAAAGAGTAGTAAGCCTGTACCATGGAAGATTAGCGAGGCAAAAATAAGAAATAGTTTTTTGTTTCTCTGGGGTATTCGTCTTCGTACAGACGAATCAAAAAACCGATCGACACCCCGATCCAATAGTTCCATAAGTCAAATAATTAATACTTCGAAAAATTCGGAATATTTGTAGCGAAAGAGTAGGAAGTCTGTACCAAGCAAGAATACCACGGCAGAAATACCAAGGAAAAACTAACGGCGAAAAAAAAAAATTTTTTTTTCAGTACTGTGTGGTACGCTTCTTTGCGCAGACGAACTATGAAACCGATCGACACCCGGATCTAATAGTTTTATGGGTAAAATAACCAATATTTCAAAAGATCCGAAATATTGCTAGCGGAATGCAAGGAAGCCTGTACATGTGCCCAAGGCAGAAAAATGAATTTTTTTTTCGTTACTCTGGGGTATTCATGTTTGTGAAGACGAACTATAAAACCGATCGACACCTGGATCCAATAGTTTAATGAGTAAAATCATAAATACTTCAAAGAATTAGAAATATTTGTATCGAAATAGTAGGAAGCCTGTACCAAGGAAGAATACCAAGGCAGAAATACCAAGGAAATACTAAGGGAGAAAATGGAATTTTTTTTTAGTACTCTCGGGTATGCTCCTTTATACGGGCGAGCTATAAAATCGATCGACACCCGGATCTGATAGTTTGGGGGGTAAAGGAATCAATTTATTGAATGATCCGGAATATTGCTAGCGAAATGCAAGGAAGCCTCTATATTTGCGAAAGGCAGTCATGAAAAAATTGTTTTCGTCACTCAGGGTGATTTTCCTTTTCAGACACGAACTATAAAACTCATCGACACCCAGATCTTATAGTTTCATGGGTAAAAGAATGAATATTTTAAAAGATCCGGAATATTGCTAGCGAAATGCTAGATATCCGCTATATTTGCACAAGGCAGACATGAAAATTTTTTTTTTCGTTACTCTGGGGTATTTCTCTTCGAAGAGACGAACTATAAAAATGATCGACATCTGGATCCAATAGATTTATGGGTAAAATAATCATAAATTTTACCAAACGAGAGATCGTATATTGAGAGTTTTTAGAGTGACTACGACCTACAAACAGTGAGCTTGCAAGCTCGAAGTATAAAATTCGAGCCGGCGTGATTTCATTCTCGTGTTTACCTCGGTACAGTCGATCCTCGTTACTTAAGTTTTTTTCTTTTTTTAATTTTTTTTTTAATTTTTGCCACGAGAGAGTCCGTGACTCAGGGTTTCGTCTGGTAAAATGAAGGAGCTCGATTTACTTGAAAGAAACACGAAACTGTTCACGATCGTATAATAGATTTTTATATATTTAGTAGAAATTCCATTTTATACAACATTTACACAAGGTTCAAATTGTTTGAAATTTATTTTTCAATTTAAAAAAATCGAATGAATGAATAAAAGCGAATCGATTAATGGGAAAACTAACTAGTTAATTAATATGAGTTTTATGACGAGGATAAATTTTGTACGATATTGAATTCGTCGTAAATGACAAAAAGGAAGGAGGAATAAATTTCTCATTACGTTTTGCAAATCCTTTTATTTACGAGATTTACGAAATTTAATATAATATTTTTGGCGAGCCTGCCAATGGATTTAATCCTTACGACACGAGATGATGATGATGCTGGTGGTAAAAGTACCAGTGGTAAAGTGACGAATTTATTAGGCATTGTGCTGGATTTATCACTTCTTATCCTCTCGCCATATCCAAACGAGCTTTTTCCTCTCTCTCTCTCTCTCTCTCTCTCTCTCTCTTTCTATATAATGTTACGATCTTAGACGTCATTGAAATACCGAAATTACTTCCGTTGGGTTTTGTAACAATGCCATTTTCTCATTCAACCCAACAGCTCCTCTCCCTCGCACTTCAACCTTCCACGTGGCTAGAATTGGAAATTGCAAATACTTAACTATTCGTTAAGCTATTTTTGCACACTATAGGATTCAAAGATCAAAATTTTCTCTCTTTTACAATTTTTTTTTCAAAGTATAAAAAATATTTCTTGACAAAAAAAAATTATATACTTACAGGCGATTCAAGAAGTTCATTCGGCAATTTTTTCATCATAGTATATTGTAAAATGACGGAGAAACACCAACAAGATGGTTGTGACCCGAAATAAAAACAAACCCAAACCAAGTCGTCTGACTCTTCGCAGCGGTTACTACTAGACCGAAACAAACAATTAATCTTACGTTGTATTTTTGATAAATATCTAACGTATTTTTCTGAAAATCTTGATACTTTCAAGTAAAAAAAATCTATTGAAAGCGGAAGAAGCGAGATACTCGAATTTTTTCTCAATTCAGTAGAAAAACCTGTGTGTGGTCAGACAAATTGAATTGTTTTTTTCATTGCATCACCATCCTGTGTTCCTCCGTCATTTTTCGATATCTTTTAATGAAAAAATTAGCACATGATCTCTACGACTTGAATAAATTATGTGTGCAATTATTATTTTTTAATTTTTGGAAAAAGAATTCTCCACAGCTGTTACTACTCGCACGAAGCAAAAAATCAATCTTACATTGTATTTTTGTCAAATATCTTACGTATTTTTCTCACAATCTTGATTCTTTCGAGTAAACAGTTGCTGTACAGTTTTGTGAAATTTCAAATTTGATTGTGAAATTGAAACGAATGCGTACCGCATTCACTTTTTTAACCACATTTGTAATTTTAATATACTTGAGCTCAATTTTCTTTAACATGTCTGTGGTGAATTTAGCAAACTGATCAGTAAATTTCTAGTAATGTGTAGTAAATTTACAAAACAAATGAGATTACTATGCACGTTTAGTGTATTTAAGATGATGTTATGTATTTCTCGTATTACGTATAGTAAAATTAAATTTTTTTATAGTGAATTTAATAAATATGCATAGTAATTAACTTTGCTACGTCAAATTTGTGATTTCGCAAGGTTTTCGTACAGCAAATGTATTGTAAATTCACAATCATTTTTTACAGTGTAGGAAATTCACAAATGAAATAAATTTGCTGCGCATGTTTGGTAAATTTAAGATACATTTAGTGGAGTTTAATGGAATCAGAAATCTTTATTGCAATTTTAATACAAATGTATAGCAATTCATTTTGCTGTACTGAGTTTGCAATACTATGCAGAAGTGTCACAAAATTCGAGTGCATCAAATTCAAGACACTATTTAGTAATTTCAATAATCACTTCAGTTATTTTTCTATACAATTTCTTGAATTAAAAAAATTTGATTGCAAAATAGAAACAAACGCACGGCAAATTTGTTTGCATTACTAAATTTATAATTTTAGAATACTTCAAATGAATTTCCTCCATCCTGTGTGTGGTAAATTTCGCAAACTGTTGAGCCAATTTCTAATAATGTATAGTAAATTTACAAATGAAAAAACTTTGCTACACGTGTTTAGCAAATTTAAGAAGCAGTTTCATCTTTCTCGAACAAATTTTAGTAAAATCGAAAATATTCATTGCGATTTCAATAAAAATGCATAGTAATTCACTTTACAGTAGTAAATTTGTAATTTTGCAAGACTTTGGTGTCGTAAGTGTGTAGTAAATTCGCAATCATTTTTAACAGTGTAGGATCGATTGTTTGACCTGGAATGACTTGTGTAGCCTCGTTCTTCAGTTTTCTCGACATTCTCTGTTTTCTCGACATTCTCTGTTCTCTCTCTCTCTCTCTCTCTCTCTCACTTTATTTCGTCTCGTCGACTTCGTCATTGCCGCTTGCCACGAATGCGTGTGCCCTCTCTAATTGGCTAACTCAAATCTGCGGGGACGCGATTCCGTTTAAAGAGTCGTCGGGAAACAACGACGAAGAGTTAAAGGGATCCGTTTTCCGTCCTTCTGGGGCCGGGGCTTGGTGGTGAGATCGTGCTAACTACAGGGCGCGCGCAAAAGCTCCCCACGAATGGGGAAAGAGTGGGAAAAAAAAAGGCTTGCGCGTCGGTTATAATCGTGCTTTTTCGCTCTCTCTCTCTCTCTCTCTCTTTCCCTTCGTACTGTGCCCTGGGGTAATTTTTCTATCGCACATACACGCGCACTTTACTTGGCAAAGAAGCACGCGCTTCGCTGCGTTGAAAAAAAAAAGAATTAAAAAAAAACTCGGTCGTCGGATTACGCGAAATCATAGGTGAATGCCCCGGCATTGTAATTCGAGACTACTGTATTTTTATTTATTTTTTTTTTTTCGTTTATTTTTGCTTTCGCCGTTTACCAAACGCGTGTGGTACAGCAGCGAATGAACTTTAGGCCCTTTGATAACGACGACGAACTTGCCGCCGTGTGTGCTGTGCGAATTTTTTTTTTATTTTCGTCATGAAATTTCGTCCATTTCATCCGCCCCTCGGGACTTATTGGCTCGGGGGGGAACACGTGCTTGACAAAGTTTTTCACTTTTCGACGATTTACCGCCCACGAGGACTACCCTTGAGTTGGCAAATTTCAACTATCTTCCTTTTCTTACGATAATCTCGTTGGAAATTTATACCTGTCATTGTTGCACTATATATACGCAGAGAATGAACAAAACACATTTTTGCACCTCGGAGCATCCCTAACTTCTCACCCCCTTCTATTTCTTCCTCTCCCCCCCCCCCTCCCCCCATTTTTTTCCAATTTCTTCATCTTCCAACGAGGGTTGTGCGGGAGCTGATATTATTTTCCGTGGCAAATATACCGGAAGAGAGTAGAAAAAAAAAAAGAGGGCGCGAGAGACGAAGAATTCGGGAGACACCGCTGCTGCGGTCGGGAATTGAAAATTCCACCCCCCCTCGAACGCGCCGTTTGCCTCGAGGGTTTTCTCTCGATGAGAGAAAGCGCGTGTATATGGGAATCCGTTGTTGAAATACAGTGGGGCTGAGAGAAAAGTATAGCGAGGACACTCTGTTCCAAGAGATTGTGGAGGATTTGGGATCGCGTCTGTGCGCGGTTTGACAAAATTGGATTCAACAAGAGAGAGAGAGAGAGAGGGGGGGGGGGGGGGCAGGAAATAAAAAAAAATCAACTGAAGTCTTGGATTTTTAACCTTTTTTTCCAAAGTTTCTTTCATTCATAACCACAGAGCTGAAAGAATTTAAATTAAAAACCATCCAGAATGATATTTACGAGTATAGTTCAAGAGTCATTGTTTTGAATTATTGTTCATATCTCTTTGGAGAATTACTGTTAAGGATTTATCGAACCTACCTTCCCAACCAAAAGTGACTTTATATTGCATACTTTATGATAAAATAAAAATTGGAAAAAATTCAACCTCAATAAAGACGATACGAAGATTAATTTTGAATAATAATAATGCCAAAAAGTTATCGATAGATTGTTTGAACGAAAAATTGTTTAACAAATTTTTCGGGAAAGTTTTTTTTTTTTGACACGTGAAATGAATTCGTTGATTCGTCTGACTGCGCGTGAATTTTTAAAAAATTTTCATATCATTTTGAAATTTCGGTTTTCGAAAATTTTTTTAATTTTACAAAATGAAGGAAAAATCGTTAATTTTTCATATGTTTTCGTAAAAACGTTGTATATTACAATTAAGAAGTTTCCAGGGAATTGAACGAATAGTTACGTAAATAAAACCTGGACAAAATTTCCGAAAACCGAAATTTCAAAATGATTGGAAAATTTTTTAAAAAATTCCCGTGTAGTCAGAAAAGTCAACGAATTCATTTCACATGACAAAAAAAAAATACATTCCCTAATAATTTGTTGAACAATGTTTCGTTTAAACAATTTATTGATAACTTTTGGGCATTATTATTAGTAAAAATTAATCTTCTTATCGTCTTTATTGTGGAAGAATTTTTTCCGATTTTTATCTTATCATGAAGTACACGGCAATATTGTCGACGAAAGTCACTTTTGGTTGGGAAGATACGTCCGATACATTTTTGTTTTCAACGAGATCGATGCCAATGATATTCTACTTTATTGCACATGCACTCTGACACGAAAAATTCCATTTTTTAACCCTTTCAATGGCAGTGTGGCACTATTATAGTGCCACCGGTTTTCTCGTGCTTTTCGATCAATTTCCGAAATTTCAAATATTTTTTTTCTCAAAAAGTATGCATTTTTTTAAAAATACAACAGGAGAGCTTTTTCGTTCATAATTTCATGCAGAATACAATAAAAACTTTCTTCTTTAGAAATTTTCAATTTTTTTCCATGAGGTCTGACATATTGCCGACGCCATCTTGAATTTTTCAATTTTGACTTCAGATTTGTAATCAGCGATCCCAAAACCATGAGACTATGATAAGAACAGTTTGATAAAATGTCCAGTTTAATTGCGCCCCTGAAAGGGTTAATCCAGTTACTGTGTGTGTGTGTGTGTGTGTATGTAAGAGAGAGAGAGAGAGAGAGAGAGAGAGAGAGAGAGAGAGAGAGAGAGAACGAAATTGGAAAAGAATTCGTAGAGCATATTTCGGGGCGTTATTTAATTTTCATCCGAATCAAATAACTGTGAAGAATGGCGTGTGTCATGCTATATAGGGCAATGCAGAGAGTCGAGATACTCCTCTCTCTCTCTCTCTCTCTCTCTCTCTCTCTCTCTCTCTTTCTCGTCTCGTTTCGTCATACACCCAACGAAAGAGTATATGGGCCCTGTACCTTTTTTCTAATGCCTGGGCCGCCCGTCGGAACGCAGTGAATGAAGAGCCGGTGGGCTCTGCATTATAAATAGGGATGAATTATGTCGTGCGCTCGACGGCGAGTAAGGGGTTGAGTTATTGCTGCGGTAGGTCTATGCTCCATACGATCATATGAAGAGAGTATGAGAGAGAGAGAGAGAGAGAGAAAATGATTTTTATTGTACAAGGAGAGAGAGCGAGAAGGGGAAAGGGAAAGGGAGAAAAGAGGGTGAAAGAGCACTGTGTGTAAGGATCAAAAGAGCTACCTAGCTGGTGTGTGCGTGTGTTATGCTGGGCTGCTATGGTCGTTCGCTAATTTTTCACCCTTATTTTCCATACTCTCTTCCACATGCAGCAATCTCACCACTTCTCTCTCTCTCTCTCTCTCTCTCTCTCTCTCTCTCTCCTCTCCCAATTCGCGTTTTCACTCCGAGCACTTTTTCATCCCTCAAAATCGCCTTCTCTCTCTCTCTCTCTCTCTCTCCCTCTCCTTCTCCTTCCTGTGTTCACTATAGAGTACTCCCGACTCCAGCAAATTGTTACACGGTGTAGTACAGTATTCATTGTATACTCAACCCCTGTAGTACGGTTCTTCCATGAATTCATTCGGTACTTTCCGGGGTTAAAACGTCCCCCTCCTCCTGCCCCTCTCATCCCCATTTTTATAATTCCAACCTTCGGGAAACCCTGCCTTGAATCAGAGGGATCAACGTCGATGGGGGTTCGATGAATAATCTTGACAACCGATGGATTTTTCATCATCTCGATGCGTGGCTCAGTCAACATTTTTTTCACCGTGCAATGCACCGTTATAGTCGTCATGGTAAAATAAGGTTTCAGCGATCGGTAAGCGTCGAATGATCGCTGAAAAATACAGCCTGACCAATACCCAATTATTTCCTGGCTCATTATTAGGCTCTCGCCTCTCTCCCATCGAGTTTTATTTCTTCTCTTTTCAGGGAAGAGATAAGCCTAAATATTTTCTTTTTTTTTTTTTTTTTTTTTGAACAATGCAATGCAATGCTTGGGTATAGTTTTACAATATGCCGTGGGAAGCCTCGGGAGATTCGGTGCTGAGAAATTCATCTGGCTCGTCCACTGAGGCGCGGAGAGGGTGCAAATTTGTTTTGTTCAATGAGATTCCGATGATACACGTCCCACATGTTACAGTACAGTTTGCATGTACAAATACAAATGTGCGTCGTATTAGTGATACAGGGAAACGTATGGCTGAAGGAGTTGGGTTGCCTCTGGCTTAATCCATTCGATAAAGAGGGAGAATTTCTCATGGGATTTCGGGTCCCTGGTCCGAGAGAACAACGTCCAATCCCCGAGATTATTCTCTCTCTCTCTCTCTCTCTTGTTCATTGTACATACTTGTTCTACCCATTGTCTTATTGTTCCACGTGTCTGGACCGTTGGCTTTCCACCATAGTCGCCACTCTCTCCTTCTCTCTCTTCCTCTCTCTCTCTCTCTCTCTCTCTCTCTCTCTCTCTCTCTCTGCGGGTTACCTCGTCTACTGGTTGTACAACTGCAGTGCGGATTCCCCAAGTCTGATTTCAAAGCAATGACCGTGGGCCACAAGGCATGAATTCTCTCTTTCTCTATCTTTGCCTTCATCTTGAACTCGACACTCTCCAATATCCTTTGAAATTCGAGCAATAGAGACTCCAACATCGAATCCTCTCTTTCTCTCTCTCTCTCTCTCTCTCTCTCTCTCTTCCTTTAGGTACACGTTCGGTGACGAAACTTTTCGCACGAATCGTTTCCAAAGAGCAAGATCGAGAGATATCCACCGAATGACATCTCGATTATTCATTGGATTCTTCGTCGTTCTCGTTGAAGCAAAAATGAGCCCCTTTTGGCCCCTAGAATTGAGTCTGCCCGCTCCGAAAACTGATTTAACCCCTGGAATTCCAAACGCCGACCTTTCCGACTCCCCTTTCAGACTTGCCGAACCAAGTTTTTCGATGTCTTATTTCGTTGGGAGATTGCTCGACTCAGCTGAACATCCCTCACGATCGGTCAAACATCCCCCGCATGATTGTACGATCTCCCCTGCTGGTTTTTTTTTTTCTCCCTGCATAAAATGAACCCAAACTGCGTGATCCAATGACATCGCCTGACCGTATGCAATGAATTCTTTTCGACCGATTCTCATCGAACGATACTATTACCGGACGATTGAGGGAGAGAGGGAGAATTCCGTCGATAAAAAAAAAAAAAAAAAAGTAAAATTCATCAAACTCGCAGGGGTCGAAAGAACGGTGGGTTGATGATGGTCGAATTTGTACATGGAAAATAGAATGGAATTTTGGGTGTGAAAGAGAGGAAACGCGCCGAGCTGGGAATGAGAGAGCCGAAATTGGGCGCGGGTGCGGGATGTGTGCCGATTCGGCTTTATTAAAACTGTCAGAGCTCGTCCTGCCCCCCCCCCCCCCCGGTGGCCGCGCGGTTGAAGGCTGCAAGCGTGCAGTTGTCGTGAATTCATTGGGCTTCGCCGTTTTAGGCCACGCGACCTTTTTGCGTATATCCGAATCGTGCGCTGGCTATCTCGCTGTCAGGCTGATAAATTCACAAATAAATGAATAAAATTATAGCCAAGCGTCGAAATATCCAACGAGCCATATGGCATTGGCGTTGAGCGTTCTCGGGACTTTGTGGACATTCGTATTGATGCTGTAAAGAAAAAAAAAAAAAAAAAAAAAAAAAAAGGCAAATGTACAACTCTGTCGATAAGCTAGCCATCCAATAAGATACATATCTTATTGGATGACATCTCTACCCAACAACATCCCTACCCAATAACATTTCAACCCAATAGCCATCTATACCAGAATAAAGGCATTCGCTGACATCTCTACCCATCAAAAGTCTCCCAGATAACAACTCTATTACGTAGAGATATCATCGGGTAGAGGTGTCAGACACTGCTTAACATTCGGTAGTGTCGTTTCCCGGTAGACTTGTTCGTAGAGCCGAAATTCTGATACATATCAGAATTTCGGCAGAATTGTCATTCGGCAGAGATATTTTTGGGATGAAAATGTTATTGGGTAGAAGATTTATATCTCATATCTTGCAAAGTTGTTTTCCGGTAGAGTTGAATTTCGGTAGAGTTGCTCAAAAGCCCAAATTCCGGTAGAGATATTATTGGGTAATGAAGTTTAAGCTAAAGTTATAATGAGCCATTAAGGAGGGGGGGGGATGCCAATGTACCAACGAACTATTCATTGAATCATAACCATCGTATCCAACTCCATTAATTTACCAAAGTCTTGGATGCACAAATCTTAACGACTTGGAATTTCTCAATTTGGCAATATTAATAGCGATAGGATTTTTTTCCTGCCCTGTGAAGGTCCATACTCCTGGGGATAGCACGAGAAAAAAAAACGTCAACCCCATCGACGCATGTGGCTGGGACATTTTAAAAGAAAATCATAGCCACTTGCTCCCAATGACGATATTTAAAGTTAAAAAAAAATCAACAAATTTCCTTGAGGCTTGTCGAATGTCGATACTTAATCGAATAATTTTCAGTATCACCGGATCTTTACTCCCCCTTAAAAATGATCGTAAAAAACGTTAGAGTTTAAGGATAGGAATTTTATGACTCGATTCAGCTAAACGAATCCTGAATCAAGTAACCCCCGGTTTAAGCGCAACTGTTTTCTTGTAGAAAAGCGAAGATTCTCGAGGGTGGTTGGGATAGATAAGATACAAAGGAAGGTCTTAATTCTCGAAAAAAAAAAAAAAAAAAAAAAAAAAAAAAACTGCCCATATAACCATCCGTTTGGGTGTGCGTCTTTTCTCTCTGCGTATCCACGTTTCGTCGAGTCATCGTTGCTATCCGAGAAAATCGAGATTATTTTTCTTTTTCATCTCCCCTCATCAAACGTGAGCCCAGGCTCGAACCAAAGGAGAGGGTGACGCGATCTCTCTCGCTCTTGTCTCGTAACATGTCGTTCGTCTCGCCATATTAATCTTTCCTTTTACCCTCTTTTCTTTTTTTCCCCTGTCCTTCGTCTACATATTCATTACGTCGTTATCGTCATCATGCCATGAAGAAACTACGACAAACACACACACACACACACACACACACACATACTCGAGGATATAGCAGGTAGAGCAAAATAGAAAAAATAAAAATCCCTCCTCTTCATATACGTATAAACAAATACAGCTAAATTGCCGCCATTTTTGTATGCTCTTAAGGATGTATCGGGCGTACCTTCTCAACCAAAAGTGACTTCCGTCGACAATATTGCATACTTCATGATAAGATAAAAATCGGAAAAAATTCAACCACAACAAAGACGATAAGAAGATTAACTTTTGATAATAATAATGCCGAAAAGTTATCAATGAATTTTTTAAACAAAACATTGTTTAACAAATTTTTGGGAAATGTTTTTTTTTTGTCATGTGAAATGAATTCGTTGATTTTTTTGACTACGCAGGAATTTTTTAAAAATTTTCTTATCATTTTGAAATTTCGGTTTTCGGAGTAAAGGTTTAATTTACGAAACTATTCGTTCAATGGCCTGGAAACTTCTTAATTGTAATATACAACGTTTTTACGAAAAACATATCCAAAATTAACGATTTTTCCTTTATTTTTCAAAATTGAAAAATTTTCGAAAACCAAAATTTCAAAATGATGAGAAATTAAAAAAAAAAAAACTCATGCGTAGTCAGAAAAATCAACGAATTCATATTTCACGTGTAAAAAAAAAAAATTTTCCCTAAAAATTTGTTGAGCTATGTTTTGTTTAAACAATTCATTGATAACATTTTGGCATTATTTTTATTCAAAATTAATCTTGTTATCGTCTTTATTGTGGTTGAATTTTTTCCGATTTTTATCTTATCATAAAGTATGCAATATCGTCGACGAAAGTCACTTTTGGTTGGGAAGGTACGTCCGATACATCCTTAAGGGCCCACATAATGATTAAAATAATTAAATATCGAATCAATACGAATTTTATTTTAACGGAGTTGCGCACGTTGCCCGGCCCAATGAGCTCATCAATATTCCAGTCACTGTGCCCTGGCTATTGCAAAAAAAAAAAAAAAAAAAAAAAATTATATTTCCCTCGAGAGTAGAAACATGCTGAGACTAGTACCTTCGTTTCCGGGTTGCGAAAATGAGGGAGAGAGAGAGAGAGAGAGAGAGACAGAGAGATGGAGAGAGAGAGAGAGAGAGACAGAGAGATGGAGAGAGAAGGATGTTTGAAGAAGGGAGAGAGTATGACAAAGACATGAAAAGTATTCGAGCGCAAGTAAAGCACGTCCTTATCAGCCAAGCTAGATTACCCGTAATAACAAATCGACGAAGACTCCTCCTCTCCTCCATTGCTCCTTCATCGCGCTAATTGTCCAAAGGATTGCCGAGACTCTCCTGGCCTCCGTTTTCCCGAGGCCTCAGCCAACTCTCGCCCAACTTTCCCGAGATAGTTCCGGACGCGGCTATGGGCTTCTCTCTGAACTTGCGCCACGACGAAGAAAGCTTTATCGTCCGGGTATTTCTACCTTGAAACTCCTTAAAGCCGAGATACCCCAGGGCCGAATCATTTGGATGTTTTCGCGTTGAATATATTTCATCGAAAACACCCTCACTGACTTTCATCCCATGAGGTTTACAATCCGATTATCGCGAATAAACCGACGCGATTGGGGAGCTTCATTGAGCAATATTCAGGTAACAATCGATCGCTGAAACATGGACCCATGTATATACAGATGCATTATAGTCCGAGCAGAGAATGAACCGGAGAGGACATTGCTCTCTGCCTCTCTCTCTCTCTCTCTCTCTGTCTCGTAACACGGTTGATGGAACCGCTGGAATCCTGCGGCTAGTGGGAAACGCGAAAGCTTCAGCCTATCCATTACACTCCCTTCAATGACAGATCGCTCTCGCAGTACGTGCGCTTTCTCTCTCTCTCTCCACCCTCTGAGTCCCCAAAGAGCGTGGCTAGACACTGCAGAAACGAGAACCAGCATTTTCGTTGCCAAAATTCTGAATTCTCCTATTTCGCTTTAGCCAGTCGGTTGCGGGGGGTGTTCCCAATAGTCTCAAAATAAAACGTTCTTCCAGCTCGTCGTCGTTGTCGAGACTGCGGAGAGTTCTGACCGTCATTTTCTTTAAGAAAAATTGCATTATCGTCGATTATCGTCAATGAGGGGGCATGTGAGATTTGAGCTGGTGCCCACATTTTTATATCGAATCCTCAGGACTGCACCCAGGAAAAAAGATCCAGTTGATTCAAATAGAGTCTATATTATTTGTTCTAACAAAATTTTTTTCTTTGTCTCACCGCCTGCTAGGACTCTATTTATTGTAAATGTTTTTTAAAAATAATATTGTTTGACTTTTTTTTTTTTTTTTGCTCACCGGTAAGCGAGAACTTTCCATCAATTCGTTTGAGTGGGATCTTTCCTTTTACTTCCAATAGTAAGTCGAACGTTTTGTCTACCGATATTTCTTTTCTTCCCTTATTAACATAATTTTCATTGAACTATTATTCATCTCCGAAGAGAGATCATTCAAAGTCTTGCGGCAGAATGATCGAGTGATTGACACGGTTGCAAAATAACATTTGGAGGCTGCGATGGATGAAAAAAAAGAAAAGAAAAAAAAAAACTGGTGACAAGATTGACAACCGGATGGAGTCGGTTCTCCAATGCTCGAGTAGGTTAGATTTTTCAAAGTGCAAGAACTACCTTAAGTTCGTAGGAAAATTTCCACATCTTGATGCGATCCTTGTGGGTCAGAGTGATCATTGTGATTTATCAAATATGCGAGATTTTAAAACTAAAATTTCTCGCCAAAATAGTCAGCAACGTGAATCTGAAACTTTGTGATCTCGAACGAAAAATTGTTTCAGGTTTAAAATATGTCAAATTCACGAAATTCTCCAATATATAAGTGTATAAAAGTACAAGGGCACTGCGTTAATTCATTTGCCCCGTCATTGTCTCTCGTAATTCATTCTTAAAATAGAATTAACCACGACCGTGAACTCTCTTCCATCGTTGGAACGTTAATCTCATCGATCCCGTAAGATCGTCGTCTCGTAATTCCGCGTTTCGGCTTAACCTAACCTCGCACGAGAAAACGAAACCTCTCTCGCGAAGCTTTTTTCTCCTTCGAAGCTTCAAGAACTTTTCTTCCTTCCGTCTTTTGCCTTCCGGCAATCTTGCCCGGGATACCAACGGGGCCGAGAGAGGTTACGCTATTTTAATCAACGATCGAATTATCCACTCTCACCCTCGTCTCCTCCTAGACCTGTAACACTAAGGCATCCTTAATATTCGTATATATATATATATATATATATAAGTCCTATCTCACCTCTCCACACCAGCGGAGAAACCTCTCTCTCTCTCTCTCTATCTTCGTCTCTGGGTCCCTAATCCACTTTCGCTCTAATTCCATTTGGCTGGGAAGCTCGGCAGTCGTGACTCGGCTTGTCCTTCTCAACGTCATCCTAACTACTTTTTTTTCCCATCCAGAGAGGAAGCTAGAGAGTAAAAGCAAAGGGGTTGTTGCGATGTCCCATCAACTTCACGATCTTATCTGTATCTTTTTCCTTTTCTCTCTGCGCCCCTCTCTCTCTCTCTCTCTTTTTCTTTTTGTTTTTTCGATCAAACCCAAACACGATAGGGACCCGATGCGACGCGAGAAAGCTAAAGAAGTCACACTCTTCGGGAAAGAGTCGAAAGTTTGAGGCCTTGTAAGAGCCCTGTGTGGCGCTTCGGATATAAGAGTTAAGATGTCGGATACAGAGAGAGAGAAGAGGTTCAAGGGATTGGCGCTATGGGCCATTTTCTTCGTAAGCCTCGAGAACTTTTCGGGCAGGGCGAATCTCGGGGATGAGACCGTTGGATGTTGAAACCGGTGAAAGTTGAGGCTGATGACGAGCCGTCAAGGGGTTCGAAAGGACAGGGAGCTTCGGAGCGTCAGAGGCGCTTGCCCGGATACAGTCCGGGGTTGATTGGATTGTACGAACTTTGTTGCGAGGTCGATGGTAGCTCAGATTAGGTCCTCCCAAGACCAATAACCGTATCTTTCGCGCCCCTCTACCTTTTCACAAAATTCTCTTGGATCCACATCGGGGACATACATCGTCAACCATAGAATAACAACCCCATTGAATTAACGGAACTGGAGCACGAAAATCCGATATTGGATTCCAAAAGGATGAATTTCCCAGTCTTCCATACTGAGAGACCATAAGTGATAATAAGAACCATAAATGTTATGGTTCAAAAAGACCTCAACTTTATTTTTCCAAAGGCCTCCGTCAATGAGGTCACCACCATCAATTCACTCAGTTTCGTTAGCAATGAAATTGTTGATATTACTGATGGAATATTTGCCTGTACTGAATTTTCATAGCCGTGTGATCTTTCAATTCCTATATAACTATATTCAGGATTCTGTCAGTGCATTGGAACTATAGTGTCATCGGTGTGTACCGAGCAATTTGTACATGCTTTGTTATCCTTTCGTCAAACGACGAATATCAGGATTTCGGATTATCCTGGAATTTAATACCACGTCGCGTTTCCTCTGTATGCATACATACCAAGCTCACTCGTTGGTGCCTTCATGTTCAACAAGAGTTTTGCAAGTCGGGACGATATTATAGGATCCGGATAGCCGGTGGTTTGAAAATTGTGGTTTCACCGACTCCCGCCTCTTGCGCCCCGCCGAGTGAAATGGATCGGTAGAGTCCGTGTATAATAAACGCATAACCCATGTTCAGCAAGCGCCTTCGGAGTTCGGGGGAATCCGAGCCCAATCCTCGGTACGATGCGACTATCAAAGATCCGGGAGGAGCTCAAAGGCAAACCGCATTGGGCTCCTTGGCTATCACGAAATCGTTTCTCGCGCACTTTTCAATTAGAATCCCAAGTGCTTCAATCAAATTTGCCTTTTTCTTTAGTCTCTCCTCCCTCCTTCCCTGTTGCTCCATCATCTCCAATGAAGCTCGACGCAACTGTGATGAGGAACAATCGCGAAAACTTTGCATATTCGTTTGATAGGGTTGATGGATTATCGATTCTGCGGGGGAGGGGGATGGCTCTGCTACCATCAGTGCTGCACGATGTAAGCCGTTCTTGATACGAATTGGTGATGATGGAGGGATCGATACCAAGTTACTTTGTCTATTGTTGCGGCGAGCCATCATCCTCCTCGTGTACAGTTCTCTCGTCCACGATCAAAAGGGCCATCACTTTGCGCCATAGGATAGCCCCGGGAGTGCCGGAGCCAGGTCCTGGGTGCAGGTTTGAAGGATTCCGGCCTGGGTGAAACATTCCTGTCGTTTCCTCTTCGATTTAACCAGCCTCTCCCAGTCAAAGGAGCAACTTGGCCCCCGATGAACCAACGAATGGGTGAATGCTCAGAGAGAGAGAGAAAGGGAGGGGAGAGTGAGAGAGAGAGAGAGAGAGAGAGAGAGAGAGAGAGAGAGGGAGGAGAATAGAGCAAAGCCTGAGCCTGTCTCGTTTATGAAACTGGGGCCTGTGGCTACACTGGCTTTGATGGTCGTTGTGGCCTCAACAGTCCACTGTCAGGTCCGACTTACGCTCTCGGAGACAGTACCCGATAACTTGGGTATACAAATTTTCCAGCTTCCAGTCTTGCTCCTCAACATTTTCCCGGCGTTCTGACGCTTCTCTGCCGTCTTAATCGTCCAACTTCTTAAAACTAGCAGCAAGCAACGAAAAGACGTTGCGATCAACCCCCGATATAGCCTACCGTTGGGAGAACCCTTTAAAGTGTACTCCATCCGAAAACTGCCTCTCCGGTAATCCCGATCCGTCCCTCTAGTCTCCCGTGCACCATTCGCCTTCTCCACGGTCGTTGGCACATTCGCGAAGCTCCAACCAACCTACCCTGCTCTCCCACGGGACGGTAATTTCTGGTTGACGCAACTTTTGCTGAAAACAAAAAATTACAACGACGCGGCATATACTCCCGTAAAATGGGGATGGGTTTGGTTTGAAAGTGATCCAGTCGGCATCGGAGTTTGCGGATCACGGGATATGCGCTCTTTGTGAGAGCGAAGGAGTGAAGGGGACAGGGAGGAGAAAGTGTAAAAGTATTTGCACCGAAGGAAGCGAGCGTAAAGTATCACGTTCGGCGGAGATGTACTGAATACACAGAGGGCGCCCCAGTTGTATGAACGCGGCAAGCCGATCTTCTTTCTTGAAGTTTGCCTCGGAGTTTTTTTTTTTTCTTCCACTCCCTTTAAACGTCAGCGTTTATTCGACTTTTGCTTGTTCAGCTTTTCGTCTTTGGCCCCTATCTGTCCTTTGTTCACATTAATGCCATTGTTTAGCTCTTTGTCGCGATCTTACACGAGAGAGAGAGAGAGAGAGAGAGAAAGATGGAGAGAGAGAGAGAGAGATGGCGTTGATTCGAGCTAGGTGCCCGACACTTTTTTCAGCGCCATCCATCAGTCCGAGTCTTCTCTCGTTTCCGGTTGTCTATGTATATATGTCCACATTACTAACTATCCACAAGAATGGCGCAGGCTGAGCCAGCCCCAAGAATTTAAATGTCCCAGACAAAGACAAGCGAAACAACTGCGAGGCTGACGTTTGGACATCGCGTTAATTTAAGACCGTAAAGTTCATCGTCGTCTTTCGCCCGAGTTTCGACGATTCTGAAAACTCAATGTGGTATCATGCAGCCTGAAACTTTTGCAGATTTTTCTAGGATTTAGTTCGACAATTATACTGACACTGACACTGCCAATGACACTGTTTTTTTTTTTTTTTTTTTTTTTTTTTTCCTCTATGGACCCACGAAAAGAAGAGAATCGTTGAGGCAAAATGATTATTGATGGCGTTTAATTAGAGCGTTGTTAGGTCTTGAAAATTTCGTGTGAAAATTTCCAAGTCATGATTTTGCTCTCCCGTGAAAACTCTCTCTCTCTCTCTCTCTTTCTCTCTCTCTCCTCTCTTCTTCCAATTGCTCCAGCTAAATCGGTAACTCGTGTATGCGCAAAAAGGACAATTCTCCTTTCGTTCTACCTTCTCCGCTTTCCTCCCCGCATTTACCGTACGACAAATTCCGGCTAATTTTCATCGTCGGCGTGTTCCGACTGCCAGACTTCCTTTAATTAGAAATTCAGCAACGCCAGCGGAACCATCGAGATTTCACGCGGGAGTAGAGTACGGTGGGCCAAACGTGAGCTCTCCTCTCTCTCTCTCTCTCTCTTTCTCTCTCCTCCCTTGGTTGTGCCTGTGTGGATTGGTTCTCTTTCTCTCTCTCTCGCTTTCTCTCTCTTTCTCTCTCTGTCTTTCCTGCTCTTTCTCTATTTTGCGTGAAAAGGGAGGTAAGAACGGTAACAGTACAACTGACATTGCACAGTGATGAAGAATAGAAACGGAAAACGGAAGAGAGAGAATCGTTGGTACTCGAGTCTCACTCCGCATTGGGGGAAGAGAGGAGCCTTCTCGTTCACGCTGAAAGCGAAATTGCGCAAATTCTCGCAAATTGCCGAACGAGCAAGTGAGAATTTCGCCCGGGAATGTATATAGTATATTTGACTTCCGGGAGGGAAGGGGGCATTAGAACCGAGTAAATTGACCCCGGGATAAGAAGAGGATAATGAGAAAATTATTGTTTGTTCATTTATTTTTTTGTTTTATTTTTAAAAAATGTTCTTATCGCCAAGAGGGAGCAAGAAAGAGGATCAAGTTTGCGACGTATCGAGGCTTTTCAGGAGTTCAAGGGGTTAACGCAGAGCCCTCGAGGGCGGAACATAATATTTTTCTTCCTCGTGCCATTTTCGATCCTCTCCGTAGGCTATTCCCGTATCACAATAAAGCTTCTCAAAAGCTTCGCATCCTCGTCGCTGCCCCCCATCCTTTGTTCTTAACAATTGAGCGATCGTAGCAATCGGCTTACGCCAAAGCGTCCTTATAGACCGAGAGAAAATTGTACTCAAACCCCGTGCTTATCTCATTTTACTCGTTTCATTCATTACTTGAAACTGTCCCGTTGAGAAAAAACCAGCCCCGCATTCTCTTCGAACTTTTATCTATTTATTTCGCTTCGCCGATCCTCGCTCCGATCGATTTATCAATAAATAAATAAATACAAACTTAAGATCTTCATCCTATTCTTCGTTATGCTCTTTCAGCAAATCCGTCCAATACTTTTTTTTTTTCCCTTTCAAGCTAATAATACAAAAATGATCATCATAAAGCTCTTTCTCTCTCTCTCTCTCTCTCTTTCTCTCGCTCGTTCTTTCATTCTTTTCTTTATTCGCACTTTGGAGAATATTTTCAGCTGCCAGTCCTTGCTCCCTGCATATAGCGCGATGACACAATAGCGAAGGCACTCTGATAAAAGCAAGTAGAATATGTGAAAAGAGGAATTACATGGCGGTAGGTAAGGAGAGAAATTGCGCGAGTACATCGAATCGAGAAAGAAAGGAAAGAGAGAGAGAGAGAGAGAGAGAGGAAGAGAGAGGGTCGGTTGGGTTCGGGTTTATTGGACTTTGCCTTTTGTATGAAAATAAAATGACGAAATAAAGCCCTTTTGGGGGGATACACGCGAACGGGAAAGTAGACACGTACGTGGTAGAGAAAGTCTGTATAGTGTAGAAGTAAAAGGGAGAGAGAGAGAGAGAAAATGTACCCGTAAAAGGAGGACAAACCACGTAGAGGGATGGTCTCTTGCCGAAGTGTGCGGGTGGAAATAGTGCGCGTTAACCCCCCCACCCCCTGCCCCGGTTGTAGATATATATCGATGCCACACAGGGTGGCACATTCAGACTCGATTCGTCCCCTGCGTATACATCGATAATTCACTTCCTGCCCATTTCGCTCGCGATGTAACGTCACTTGACAATGTACACGGATATTATTTTTGCGCTTTCTTTCTCTCACTCTCGTTCGCTATACTTTTTTTTTTTTTTTTTCATGGGGGATGATTGGATACACGGGGGCACAGTGATACAGTCTGATTTTCTTGATAAATTAGTCGTCGATAAATGACGAAAGTGTGTCAAATTTTGTGTAGCACGAAGCTCGGAGGCTTGGGGAGCTTTGTAACATTTGTTAACAATAAAGCTTCCTTGAAAGCTTCAAAAGAGTCAGGAAAGTGTCGAATGCGCACGTTACAGAGGTTAGGATTCGATGCGTTCCGCTTTTTGGTTTGTAAATTTTTCCAAAATTCATTGTTTTTTACTTTTACCCTTATTTTCTTTCTTGCTCTCAGGTCTGACGTTTTGAAAATAATTCGAAATTCACGAGAGTTTGGCAATTTGTTTTTATCTTTGTATGCCATAAGAATTTTTATTGACAGTAGGAATTTGGAAATACAGATGACTCGTTGGGGTTGTTTCGTTTATTCGGCCCACGCGGTCGAGAATACGATGAAACGTCATCGATCATTTTAATTGTCGAACGAAGATAGAGATATATGTATAGCCACGTGAATTGGCTTCGTTCGGGCATTCATCCGGAATTGAGAAGGGGACGTTGCGCGCGGCGAGTGTCGAGTGAAAGAATTACGGTAATTGACAGGCCAAATTAATCGTTTGTTGAATAGGGTTGTCCTTATTTGGGGTTGAAAAAAAATTCGATAGAGTTGACTATCCGATTGACAATGAATATAAACATGAAAAAAATTCGTGCGAAAGCTCCGGTTTGGGGAGAGAGAGAGAGAGAGCGGAGAAGAATAATCGTGTGTGAAACTAGTAGAAATGGCCAGCGTAGGCTCAGACTCGGACGTCTCAATTCGACAGTAGTGACAACCCGTAACTGGTCAGACACATCCATTAAACTCTCTCTCTCTCTCTCTCTCTCTCTCTCTCTCTCTCTCTCTCTCTCTCTCTCTCTCTCTCTCTCTCTCTCTCTCTCTATCATTTGCCTCAAAGTTCAACTAGGGCATAATAAAATGATCTATCTATCTATCTATCTTTATCTGTTTGTATTTGGTTAGTTGTTTACCGCTCCCAACTGGAAACCATAGTAGCCATTCGACGCGAACGGTTTACCCTCCGTCTCTCAAGACGAAATCGCTGTATCTCGTCGGGCAATTTAATTAAAGCTTCGATTAAACGGTCAATCACAGTTAACCCCGACACAGGGGATAAAGCGGTCAACGTCACCCCTAAATTCCATTATCCAATCGCTGCATATAACGGGAATATACCGGCGTTTAGCAATCTCCCTCGCGCTTTCGCGAGAGCTCTCTCTTACTTTTCTTGCATTTTCGCTTTTTCTCATCCGCGCATAAACGAAACGATGAATCACAATAAGCTTGCACCGCGCACAGTCAAATTGCAATGCCGAAGCAAGCAAAGTGAGAGTCAAATGAGTCAAGAAAAGTAAGTCAATGAGTAAGCTAAAGTCAAATCTTGATTATTTCTCTCTCGTTATAATTCGAAAAAAATTATCTCATTATTATTATTATTATTATTATTATTATTATTATTATTATTATTATTATTTTGATACGATTAACTCGTAGAATTTTTTGTATCGAAATTCTTTCGTAATCCGTATACCGCAGCATGAAAAATTCTGATAAAATTCAATAACGATGTAGCAGCGAAAAAAAAAAAAAACGAAGGGAAAAAAATAAGGACGTCGATTGGGATAAATTGATGGGGTTGCTTTATACGAACTGAGGGAGTATCTTCCACGTTGAAATATCTTGCGGTGGATCGTTGGCAAAAGTTAGTCCTGGCTTTATCTCAGGTTTTAGTACACGCGTGTGTCGTTATAAACAATATATATATATATATATATATATATATATATATATATATATATATATGTATATGTATGTATTCATTCATCATTCGTATAACTATATAGGCGTATAAACAGTGATGAACGGCCTCTGGACCGTATAAATCTCATTATACCGCTGGTTCATTCGATCAAAACCACCTAGATGTTTGTTACGAGCTCGGTTTCTCGCGAAGGCCCCGAAGCGAGTTTCGCCAAACGTTTCAAATGTTCCCCGGTGGGTAATATCTTCCCGTTTGGCAATATTACGCAACGCTACCTGAGAATATAATTCTCTTCTTCTTTTTCCTCTTCTTCTTCTTCTTCTTTTTCTTCTTCTCTATCTTCTTCTTATTCGTTGGCTTCTCATCCTTTTTCTCGAGATTATTATATATGCGGAGTTTATCGGGTCGAGATCTTGGCAGAGAGACGGATAATTTTATTATGCCCCAGTAAACTGTGGGGAATTTTTTTTTTTTTTTTTGTACAACAATTGAGAATACGGTGCTCTATAATTGGGAGATAGAATTATGATAGGGTGGTACTTTGATAATGAGTTGGTAATAAAAATTATAATAAAATAATAATAAAAATTATAATAATGGTAATAGTAATAATAATAATACAAATAATGAAATAACACTTGTTCGAATTGGATAATGATTGTTGGAAGAGAGAAATGGTGAGATTGATTGATGTAAGTTTATTTTGTCTTCTTTGTTATTATAATTATAAGTACCACGATTTATTACGTAATAAAACGAATTTGGCACATGAGAATCTCCAGAATTACATGGGAAATGAAAGGGTCCAAATGAAAGAAGGGGCTGAAGTGTGATACGATGATAAAAAATATGAAGCAAAGTCAAAACAACGGAGCAAGTATACATAATATACATTTATTTACTTGAAATAGTTTTTTGGTTCTTTCGCCCATTCAGATGAAGGTATGTACGGAATAATTGGCAAAAATCGATGGCCTGACTTTGAAATTTTGCCAAAACTGAAAAAAAAAAAAAAAAAAAAAAAACCGTAGCTCGATGAGGCCAAAGTTGTTCTCAAGCCTCAACGATTGCAAAGTGAATGAGCGCACTGAATAGGGTCATACAATTCACCCTTAACAATTCACGAAATGAAAAAAAAATTAGATTTTCGTTTTTTTTTTGCCTTTTCATATCGAATTTTTGAGATTCAGGGAAAAATCCAACGTGATTCGTAATCAGGAGAAAATTTCCGATTGTCTAGAGGCTAAAAATATGGTAAAAGACCAAAAAAATTTTTTTCCAACTTTTAACCCACTTTTTTGGAAATCTAAAAATCACGAAATTTCAACTGCCTATAACTCATCTCCGGATCGACGAGTATTTACTTATAGGGGGTGTTTTTAAAAGCCCTTGACTAGACTTAGAGAATGGCGTTGGATTTATCCTGATATCTGCATTTTTTATATCAAAAAAAGCACTTTAAAAATTGACGAATTTCAGTCCAAGGGGTATGTATGGAAAAATTGTTAAAAATCGATGGTCCAACTTTAAAAATCTGTGAAAAATCGAAAAATTAACCCAGCTCGATGAACCAAGCGGCATTTTGAAGCTTGAACGATTACGAAGAGATACAAGTACTGAATATAGTCATATCTCCTCCGAGAAGGAACGTTACAACGATTTTAGTGAACCCTCAAAATTTCAGAAAATGAAAAACTGCAGTTTTTCGTTTTTTTGCCTTTTTGTATCGAATTCTTGGGTTCCAGGGAAAAACTTGATGTAATTCGTAATCAGCAGAAAATTTTCGATCGCTTAGGGTCTAAAATTATGGTGAAAGACGAAAAAATTTTTTTTTTCAATTTTTGCCCACTTTTTCGAAAATCCAAAAATCACGAAATTTCAAATGGCCATAACTTATCTCCAGCTTTACCGATTTTGGCTTATCGGGGGGGTTTTTAAAAGCCCCTGAGTAGAGTCAGAGAATGGCGTTGGATTCATCTTGATATCTATAATTTTTATACCAACAAAAGCACTTTGAAAATTGACGAATTTTAGTCCAAGGGGTATGTATGGAAAAATTGGCAAAAATCGATGGTCCAACTTTGAAAATCTGTAAAAAATCGAAAAATCAACCCAGCTCGATGAACCAAGCGGCGTTTTGAAGCTTGAACGATTACGAAGAGAATAAGCACATAGTGCAGGCTCAAACTCCATCGGGACTAAAAATTACAGCGATTTTAGTGGATCAACTCATTTTTTGCATAAATTCGAAAAAAAAATTTATTTTTTAAATTTGCTTTAGGATTCTATATCGATGTATTTTTTCCCGCTGATTACGAATCTGCTCGGTATTTTCATTTAAACTCAAAAATTCTATTTCAAATCGTCAAAAACATGCTTTTTTTCCCAAAAATTAAAATAACAATTTACATTGAATAAAATTTAATTAAAATTCACACGGTTTATATCGATTTCAGAGTCTCAATTTTTTTCACCAAACAGTGCGCATTGAAAATCGGTGATCTCGAGTCTAAAGGGGTAGGTATGGAAAAAATTTTATCCACGAAGGCGATGCATATCAGAGAAATCTATATATATATACATATATATATATATGTATATATATATATAATTATTTATTATTGTATGATATTATTATATAATAATTATAATATTATATAATTATATCTTACCGAAAATGACCACACGTGCACCCCTGCATTTGTGGTGCCCACATGAGAGCCCCTCGAGAATTTTTAATGCACGCATTCATCACCTTAGACATCTTGTCTGACCAATTTCAGCTTTCTCTACTTGAAATTCTTCCAACAACGTTATCGCCTATCCCCAGCAGGATTCATGACCGTTAAGCATGATCCTATCCTCGAAAGATCCACGGTGATGACTCTTCTCTAGTCTTCCTCTTTTTTTATACATTTTTCTCTCCCCGCCCCCCCCCCCTTATTGTCCCCCATCGGTTGCTGGGAAAGCCACTTGAAACGGAAAATACGGATGGACAAAAATCACTCGTGAAAAATACGCCACAGCATCTCGCGATAAAACCGTAGCCCCGAAACATTATTGCTCTTTCCTCTCAAGGGTAGTATGGGCCATTCCACGCAAAATCATTCTACCCTTGTGAAATCATCAATTTCCATCCCTGATCTTCCACTCGAGCCGTTCTCAACCAATTTGAACAACGTAACAAAACGAGACGAATTTGAAAATCGGAAAGTCGTCTTTTCGCGTTTCGAAATCTACGAAAAATTCGCTATCGTTAGAGTTGCAGCCACTTCCCATTCACAACAAACGTGAAATGTTTCATGGACAGTTAATTAAACTCTCGAGATCTTTTTCTCCTTATTCTTGATTTTCTGGTGCTAAAAACACACGATAAAAAAAAAAAAAGAAATGATAATAATAATGAAAATTTAATTAAAGTAAAAAATGAAAAATAAATATAAACTTGGTCTTGAAACTTTCGAGGGCGTTAACTTTCATCTCGTACAATTTCTCTCGCAAGCTCTCGTCCTGGGTTGTCAATGGTCCATTGAATCTCTCGAGGTCGTCGCGAGAGGGACAACGGTTAAAGGATAATACGTTATTGACCTGCCGAGCAAGGAGGCGCAGTGCTCGTATGACCCGACGTGTTACATTTAACGAGCTGTGCCCTTTTTATTCCAATCTTTCTATATATATATATATATATATATATATATGGGGCTTTCCATGCCAACCTGGATGGGCTGCCAGGCTCATCCTCTTTGATTTTTTTTCAAATTTTTTTCCCTTGTTCAGTAGACTCAAAGAAACACTCGTGATTTTTTTTTTTTAATTTAATTCTCAAGTAATTTTGACTCGGCGAATTTTTGAAAATCCGAAATGTAAGATTTTCCTATCCTAAATGTAGGATTTTCAAAAATTCGCCTAGTCAAAACCACTTGAGAATAAAATCCAAAAAAAAAAGCCACAAATGTTTCTTTGAGTCTACTGAACGAGGGAAAAAATTTTGAAAAAAAAAACAGTAAGGATGAGAGTCAAAGCCTGTCCGGGTTGGCATGGAATGACCCATTTGTATGTGTATACACACGAGTGTGGGGGTAAAAGGATCGTAAGGACCCTCGGGGTGTTATAACGTGGCACGCACGATTCTCTAGTTTTATCGACAGTTTGTGTGGCAGGAGTAGATGATACATCGAGATGAGTTAAAAAGGATGAGAGAGTTAGAGAGGATTAGGATTGGGGAGGAAAACGAGATTCCGGTCACATGATACAATAGGGTCGAGCTTACGTCAACGTTGTTACTGGGAATAGACTCTCT